>ML685865.1:7419193-7461695 GCA_007922175.1 Pelusios castaneus
GGTGCGGCCCTGTTTTTAATCAAAACTCATGCCTCTGGCTCGGCCAAGTGGGCATTTTTTTTTTTTTTTTGCTTAGCTCCAAAATGTGAAAGGCGCCAGCCTGCTGCAGTGGTGAGGCGAGACAGCAGAAAGCCTCTACCCACTCGGCTTTCTACAGCCAAAGTGAAGCAAATCTTTTTTACCCCCTCCTCCGCCCCCCCCCCCCCCAAATATTTCAGGCCAGGACTAGACCAAAAGAGAGGCTGTTGCTGTGATGGTGCCAGCTCTGGCTGAACGCAACTATTTGAGAAAGGCTGATTTCACCCAGCGTGTCTAGGCCAGTTTATAGACATCAGAGCTCTGGCTCCACTGATCTAATGGGGACTTATCCATACCAAACCCTGGCCAGTCACCCCCTGCCATTTCCAAGCACCCTTCCACAGGCATTTACCATTTTAATAGGAGGAGGTAGTGTTGCACATCTGGTAGCTTCTAATTTTTAAAATATTATTTGTTAATCCACCAGTAAATTTAGCAGAACCCACAACAGAGACAGCTGGGAAGGTGACGGTCTGAGCATTAAATTAACCTAAATGAATGGCAGTAGCAGAAGGGATTAGCTGCTACTAAATCACCAGCTGTTCTCTTGCTTTACAGCAGTGTGCTGGAATGGTGACACAGCCCGTTTCTCTGGATGCCTGCCTGGTCCCACCATTGCGTCTTTGTGCAGGGGTGTCATCTGGAACATTTGGTCCACGCATGCATTTTTTTTTGTTTGGTTTTATTTAAATGCCTAGTGTTTCTTCCCACTTTTACAGAACCTCTGTTTCCTTTCAGCGCAGGGCACAGGCAGGGACATTGTCTGATATAGTGTATCTGCCATGTGAGGCAAAATTTCCGTCCAAAAACAGTGGGGCGTATAGATCCAAAAACTTTGCCCTGATCTTGTAGCCCAGGATACAGTTCACCCTAACTGCAGTAGCAGGACATCCCCATGCTAATACACCCTCCCCCCATGTAGTACTTTTGTTTATTTATTCGTATGAGCGCTATACTTTTTCCAGCAAGAAATTTCCAATCCCCTTCAACAAAGCTGAGTCCAAATGTAGCAGCGAAGTGTTTAATCCTCTTTGGCAGATGCTTAGCCCAGTGCCGGGTTTCACTGCGGGAGCGCAGGTTTGAACTCTGCATAACTATGTAACAAAAACCAACATAACCTGGAAATTCTTGATCATTGCTTCCTCTCCCAGGTGTAAAGAGCTGTCAGCCAAAGTCACAGAGCGGTGACTAAGACCCAAACTGCGGCACACAGCTGAAATGGGCTAGAAGGGAGCTTGCAAAGATCAGAGATAGGTGCAATTTCCTCTAAGCCCAGCTTCACCACTTCTGATGTCAATAACTCATAGCAACTAACAGGGAGGTGAACTCAGAAATGTGAGAGAAGAAGAGTGTTTGGCTACGTCTACACTGGCAATTTAAGGCGATTTAAATTAAGCCATGTCCACACTAGGCTTTCATTAAGTCGACTTAAGAAATTCCTTAAGTCGACTTACTGAAAGCTTCAGTCGACTTTGTTACTACCACTCATTAAGTCGACTTAACGCTTAAGTCGACTCCTTAAATTGACTTAAGGATGATGTGGACGTGGAGTAATCCTTAAGGCGACTTTATTAAGTCGACTTAAGGGTGGTTATATCGACTTAACAAAGTGGACTGAGTCCACTTAAAGCTAAGTCAACTTAGTCCACTTTGTTAAGTCAACTTTAATAAGGTCAACTTTAAGTCGACTTAAAATCGACATTAAAGTCGACTTAACAAAGTCGACTTAAATTTTCTAAGTGTAGACATAGCCTTTGAATTTAAAGTGATTAACTTTTTATCTCAGTCAGAATGAGGTACATTGGGAAAGCAAGTATTGGCAGGAGAGGAGGAGCTTTTGTGGCAGGGATTTTTTTTTTAACATTGATCGTAGGTCACCTTATATTTCTTCCAGGGTGTGTGTTAGAAACAGTGCTTCTCATGGCAATGCAACACTGGTTGAAGCGCTGCTAGTTTCAACTGGAATGAACAGGCACTTGTGAAAAGTGAAGACAGAGACAGATTAGGAAAAGAATTCAGTGTAAGTCTGGATACTGAGGGTTTTTCTCTTTAAGCTTTATGGATAATTTTCTTTAATTGTTTATCAGGAACAATACAATAGCACTTTCCAGAAAACTAGCTGCAACAGAATATTTATTAGTAGGCAGGAACATTTAGGGGCTTCAATAAGGAAATTTGTTTGTGAACCTTGGTATACACTGATGTTCATAAAGATTGTTCGAAGTTATGCATTTATAAAAGAAAAACATGTCAGAGTTCGGTGCAATCAGTAATTCCAGTATGAAAAAGCACCATGTCACAAAACAGTTTACAATACAAAATTCTTCAAAATCTAACATTTAAAAAACAATATTTGTTCAACAATAACAATATAATAAAAAAGTCTTAATTCCCTTCAAACAATACTGTTCATACATTTGGCACTGAAAAAGAAACTGTCACAGATGTATCTTTTTTAACCACACAGTGCTGTTTCATGTGTGTTTGTACAACAAGGAAAACTATTTGCTAAATTTGTTGTTTTGCCAGGTGCATTTTGCACTTTTTTCTCAGAGAAAACAACCATAAAATGCAGTGACACAGTGTGCAAAACAGATCCATATTCCTCTCACAAAATGTGTTAAAAATAGAGATTGGCCCATGCCAAACACCGGGATCCAAATACTCCCAAAATTTTAAAGGAATGTAGAATTAAACCTCATAATTGGTCCCATCTGGGCAATGGACTGTACTTCAACCCTAGCTTGATCCAAACACCCTGATGAGGATTCAGACTCAGAAATTAGCAGTTTGGGCTCATTCTTATTTAAATTACATAGTTTTAAAGTCAGTTACCCCCATCAGCCTGAAAAAAGGACTATGTTAGACTAAGCTAGAGTTGTGACCCATCAATTTTGTTTTGATATAGTCAATAAAATATAAGGGGAAAGCGATAGCACAAGTGTGACTGACTGATCAACTCATCGTGTGGAGGTAAAAAGGCCTGAGTGATCTAGTCATTGTATCATGCCTGAAAAGATCAGACAGCTGAGCAGTTCTCCCTGTTCTATCATCCCATGGGGGACTAGAGGTCTATGGGGGAGACTTCTGGGTCTTCTCCTCATGCAGACTTGGCCACCACCATGTGGCACTGGGAGCAGCAAAGCATGTGTGATCAAAAAAGTTTGAAACTAAGAGATAAATACACAAAAATAGATTTTTCAGAAAGAGTTTGTGTGAGTTTTAAGCTAACCCTTATTAAAAATAAGGATGCAAGTATGTACATTATGTAAACTAATTGCATTATTATAATGACTATCCATAGCTGCACAGAGATATAGGAAACAGGAACATGCATTTCTTAGTGCTGTTTCTGTGAACAATAACAAAAGAAGTCAGTTTAAATAGTTTTTACGTCTTACAACAAAGATGCCGCTTCTAAAAACACATTACCACCCATTAGTACAGTCTTTAAAAAATGCAAATGAATGCTGCTGACTCTCATAAAACTGCATGGCATATATACAGAAGAAAATGTTGGCGAGATTGGAAAGGTTAGTCAATAAAGAAATAGTCATTTTCTGAGTAAGTTGCATAATACAAGTACTTTAGCAGAATGCACTACAAAAAATTTTTTATACTAAAAATTGCAGAAATGTCCTATAAAACGGCAAACAGTTATCATGCTTAGAACACAGACTGCTACACTAGCACCTGTCAAGCGCCTTCTGACTTTTAATTGGCTGTTTACGGGTTTCATTTCAGAGGTTCAGTTTACTCAGCAACCCCGAGCATTTCTAACACACATTTGAGTAATACGTGGGACCCAAATCCTGCAGTCTTTTCACAGGCAAAGATTTCATTGACTTCGCTGCCATTGAGTTTTGTCCGTGTAAGAACAAAGCGAAGTATCACCATGTGACCAAATGAGTTTGCAGCAGAAACAGATAAAACGGGACCCACCACATTCTGATGTGAATATACATAGAAGACCAATGAGTTCAGATAGTTATAAAAAAAAACCCACTACAAATTGAGTTGGTTTAATTAACATTTGCCCTTCTTTTGATACGTCACATTTCTTTCTTGGGTTCCATAGATTAGTTTACAAAGGGCTAACCCAAGGGGTATTTAAATTTTCCAACCTAAGAGACTGAAAATGCAGCTGCTTGATTTGTGGAAAGCTCACACGCTCAATGGGGGGTATACGTGTAGAGTGCATACACACCTGTACCCTAAATCATTACCTTATATCAAAATGCAGACCTGTATGGCTATAACTGGTAATGTTATTAAACTGATCCACCTCAAGTGTTTGTGCTAAAGTACAATACTGATCACCTGTTTAAAGGCAAATAGGATTGAATTTGAAGAAATATAAAAGGAAAAGTGGAAAATCCAGAGAGAGACTGGTGTGGGTGAATGGAGAAATTAGCAAGTGCTAATAGAAATAAGTCAAATCGAGCACAAATCCAACCCTATGCAGCAAATATTGTGCAACAAAAAACCAGTTAAAAACTTCATTTTCACAGCATTCTTGTTTCTCAGACAAAGCCACCATTGGGATCAATAGAAGTTTTCTGGAATAAAAACTAAAAGTAAGAACAGCAGGACTGGCTCTAGTAAAGCGGATTTCACTCTGTTTCAAAATAGCTATGAGAAAATCACCGCAATAAACTGAAATGTCAATAAGGAAATAAAATTTAAAAAAGAACAGTCTTCTCAAGCACGAAAATGGTGCACATGAGATGCAAAATATTTCATTAGCCTCTTTAGATCTTTGTCAGCTTGAACCTCTGTTGCTGTTTTCTTCCAAACACTTTACTAAAACGGTCTGGCTGTCATGGAAATGCTACCAGTTAAACTGCAGGCGTTAGCTAATGATTGTGTAGGGATCCACTAATCGGCACACAGTGGATAGCCACTTTGTAGGGCAAATGCTGTTTAGCTTTAAAGAGGATTTTCTCAGACAGTTTTGCTAATCACCCTCATCCACCCTTTCAGTGCTCCAGGTGGAGAGCAATCCGACAAAGTGACCGTGGCATGGCTCTTTGGGCAAATGGGATTAGAATTCTCTCCAGTGTTAAACACTGACCAGACTCTGCCCTTGTTGAAATCATTAGTAAAACGCCATTAACTTCAATAGGAGCAGAGGTAGGCCCATACCATCCCCACTCTTCATTTCAATATTCTTGTTGGAGGGGGAGAAAAGCAAAGAATGTATCTTTAACGTGTGGCCTTGAGTTTGTGTCAGAGTAAGTCTGAGCATGAAATCCTTACTAAAGGCTCAGTCATGATCAGAGGGCCCCGGCACCAATAATCCCTTATATGGGATTACATTGGGGTGAGCAGGGAATAGACATTTACATCACAGTTAATAAACACAACCAAAAGGTGGGCAACGCTTTTCCTCAGAAAACAGAAATAACTCATTGAATTGAAAAACTTTCCAATGTAAAGCTTTGTTATGGGGTACAGAATTCACACTTTTTATACACTGAAAGACCCAGGAAAGCCAGTCTGTACCTGACAGGATAAAATTCATCCCAGGGAAAATTCTAGAGCTTAACTGGGACTGAAGTGGTGCAAAAATTCTGCAGTCTTCATCCATGGAGTGAATTTCATCTGTTGTGAATACAAACCTTGATCTCTGAACAAAGGCAAAATTATATCAGTTCATTTTTCTGATCTTTTCCTATTGTTCACTCAGTATTTGAGCTCTCATTTGGCTTGTTCGTTGTGCATTATTAAACATTTTAGGAGCAATTTCATAATCTTTATCATACCATTAAATAATGCTATGTTTTGGGATAGGGCTGTGGAATTTAATATGTGCATTCCCAAAGAAATGTATCAAAGCTTTACGGATATCACTTTGCTTCATAGACTAGTGTAATTAGAGGTGAGTAGAACAGGATCTGAAAAAGATCTTATACCTCTAAAATGTGGCACCAGCCTCAGCTCTAACACTACCTCCACGTCAATCTCTTAGGCTATGTCGACTTATTAAAGTCGACCTAAAGTCGACCTTGTTAAGTCGACCTAAAAGAGTGTAAGTTGACTTAAGTTGACCTTGTTAAGTCGACTTAACGGCTTTAAATTGATTTAGCACTAATCCCCATCCACACTGGCCTTAAGTCGACTTCAGAAGTTGACTTAAGGCTTAAGTTGACCTCAGAGGAAGTGTTATTAAGTCGACTTAAGCTCTTATTAAGTTGACTAAGGAAGGGCTTAAGTCAACTTAATAAAAGCTCAGTGTGGACATGGCTTTGTTTAGGTCGATTTAAGTCTCCTTAAGTCGACCTAACTTGCCAGTGTAGACGTACCTTAGATACCCAACATCAACCAAAGTCACGCTGAAAGAAGGGATACAAAGTGAGAATCATATGTAGTGCAATCAGATACAGTCTCATAGGGTGGGATGGTGGGAAGACATACATAGATCCACCTTTCAAAATGATTCAAATACATATAGAAGATCTTCTGCATCTTTTCTAGTATGTGACTGTACTTAATGCTGATTTGCAGACCCTTCTTCACTTTTTTCCTGCTGTTCATATACTTTAAGTGCAATGCCTTTCTGTAAAATGGGCATCACAGGGTTCCATATCTATTCCTTCACCATAATTTTATCTCAAATGTTCTCAATTTACATTTAAAGATTTTGTCACAGTGCCAGCTTGAAAATTAACCCTGGCTTTCAAGTGTCAAGCTGGCTTCTATCAATCTTGTGTATCATGATGGTGAACAAAGTTCTGCAGGCCAAATTATCCCCTCAATTACACCTGTGAAATGCCATTATCTTCCAATTATGCCCTTAGTGACATCTGCTAACCTGGTTGGAGTTCTAATTGGAGCACAGTAAACAATTCTGTTGATGATGCACATGAAGACACAGAATCCACCTCCCTCTCCTGCAGACGTGGATTCTGAAGCAAAAAGTATTTAAAAACTTATTTATGTCACTGCAATCAGTAGCTCTGACTCTGAATACACATGGTGTGCAAATATTTTCAGTTGGGAGGTATGATTTTTATATATTAGCAATATCTAGAGTTGGAAGCATTTGGTTTATATATTTCTAGTGATAAGGAAAACTTACAAATAGGCTAAGTAAGAAAAATGCTGCTTGAGAATTTGTTAGAGTTTGGTTTAAGGATATTTACTTTGTCTCTTTGACGTGGTGTTAACAATTTCTGTTTTTAACCGTTATAAAGTTTTAACTTTGTGACTGTCAATATCCATTGTCATTAAATAATTATTGCCTGGCCACCCACATTGTCTGTTTCGCCTACCCACAATTTCCACTAAATTTAAAGAAAAAATACAAAAAGACATTTAAAATAAGCACTGATCAGTCAAAATTGTAAAAAAATAAAAAAATTCTGTGAAGCCTAATTGTATCTACTTGCAAGACCACATGCTGGACCTGATTCCCTACTATTTTGCATCTTGGTTAGTCATTTACAGACGTACAAAGAGACTGGAGAATCATATCATTCCGATCTGTTAGTAGTGTACATCCAGTTTGCACAGGTGTAAATGACAACACAATATTCACAGCAAGGCCCTTTGTCCCTAAAATACCTAGTAAACAGCACACAGAAATAGCAAAAGATGTGCCAATATACCAGGGGAAAAATATTAGGGAAGCAGAACCAGATATCTCACTCTTCTCACAAGCACCTGCTGTGGCCCTATAGCTTGCTGGAAATACACTCGCTTTTGGTATTGGAGTTTGTAAGTTCCACACCATTGTTCTACCCTTGTCTCTCTGCCTTTGAGTGGTGTTTGTCCAATGTTTGAAAAGCTTCCTTATGCTTTTATAATTATATAGTGTCCTTAATATCTATGGAAACCATCTCCCCCCTCTTTAATTAAATAGTGTTTAAATTTACAGTGAATACAGAGCAAAGAAAGATCCAAGGTACTTAGTAAACAGTGGATAAAATATTCCTTTCCACAGGTCTTACATCTGTCACCTGACTCTTCATCTTGCAGCCAAAAACCCAAGCCACCATGGGTACCAATTGACTCAGCAGAGTAATGTAGAAAAGGTGGTCCCGTAACAGTTATTAATTAGAAAAATGAATTAGCCTCAAGCTCCCACTTCCATCAGCGTAGGTGTAGCTGTCTCCTGTTAGTTCTCTGAGTTGCAATATGAAACACCTAGGAATTATGGCTGGCTGGGGGTTTCCTTACTCCGGGTGTGCTGAGTACCCATATTGCTGTGATTTTTCCTGAGTTTACCAAAAAAAATCCATTGTTTTGAAAAAAGGGAGACAACTCAGAGCTTACAAAGTTAGCTTGGAATGTAGAGGTTTGCTCAGAGACTTTAACGTCAGAAGGGACCATTGTGATCACCTCCTGCACACTGCAAGTCACAGAACCTCCTCAAGTCCCACCTTTGCAAGTACACATGTACTGAGAGAGATGTGGGGGAACAATCCTGTTCTTAGATCACCATAGTACCACTGTCACGCGGTGCACATCTTAAGGTGCACTTACACACCTTCCATTTAAAATAGTTATATCTATATAGTTTGCTGCTGTTTTAAAACAACAGTAATGTTTAGGATATTTAAAGATGTGAGAGTAGAGAGTTCAACTGTTATAACAGAAAATATGGCAACTCAACAACGATGGTGAGGAATGTTCAAAAGTCATAAGCTTAGTAGAATGTATACTACGACTTTACCTGAGTGCCTCAGAGGACCCCTAAATCTTTTGGATATTGGAAAAAGCTTGTGCATCAGGTCCCCAAGCTAGAATGCCCAAAAGAGTCTGCCAGGGGCTGTGTTTCAAGTTCCCAAACTCAGAAAAATGAAAAATGAATGGCTTTACAGCTTGGCCCATGTGGTTGCTGGACACGGCAGGCTGTACAGATAACTGGTATTCCCATTCCAGAGCAGGGTATCTGTACAATACTCAGCCAGGAGCTACCACCCCTTCTGCTCACTAGGAATTCCATGTAAATAAATGAGGTTCTCATTTATGTACCTTTACAGGTGTTAGATCTACATGCTAGACACAAAACGCTAAACATATTTGGATACAAGATCTGTCAAGTTTCCCATCAAACATATTCACACAAGTATTATTGAAAAATGTATCTACAATAAGCATATCAAGCAGCGTGGACTCACTTCTTTGGATTCACATATTTTAATTCATTCCCTTGAAAATGGTTACGCTGCTGGGACATTTTGTTTTGGTCATTCTTTTCTCCACTAGATGACTGAAGATAATAACGACAATTAGCAAGACAATGAAGAAATGCATACCAGTATTCTAAGTTTGCTTTGTGAACCAGTAAGTTGCAGATATTCAATCAACAAATTCAATTTTAGATCATTTTAAAAATGTCTAAAAGGTATTCCTTGCTGAGTAAGAAAGGGATAGTTAATATTCTGAAACAAAATACATTATCAAAGGCAGGCAGGTAAAGGTTTAATCTTAATGCATTCTGTAAATGTTTATATAGTTACCATATCTCCAGTTATTTATGTCCTCTGCAGCTGTGTGTCACATTCCTAGTCTTTCAGTGGAAAGAATTACAAATCCACTGGCCTGGAGTCAGATCACAGGTTGCATTTTCAAGCCCCTTGTTTGAAGTATTAATACACAAACTGACTCTGTCAAAAAACAGCCAAACACCAAACTGAGGAGCAACTAGATTCTGGGCCAAAGGATTCTCATAATACAAAAAAAGAGATGGTACGCAGCTGCTTAAAAAAGGCAACAGTTTAATAGTTTCAGTCACATGCAACTGCTTTCACTAAATTAAAAATGAACTAATTGTCAGAGCTTATCCACTTTGCATGCTTTACTTCAACATTAATAAATGTCAGTTTTCTAGCTTTTCTGCTTTTGATCCACAGGCCTGCAATGGTATCTGGGATTGGAGTTTTTTGAGGTGTATTAGGATGTCTAAGAAAATGTATATTCCAATTTATTTTCCTATATAGTGGATGTGGTGAAGTGACCCACAGAAGGGCTGTTGATACTGTGACACTGCTGACTGCCTATGTTTGATGAAGGAGCAAATCCTCAGTGCGTGTAAATCAATATAGACCTGGTAACCTTAATACAGCAATTAACAACAGCCAAGGATCTAGCTAGATTTGTCCACATGAAAAATGACTCTCCAGGCAATAATGAGAGCATTGACCTTTGACTCAGCATGAGGAAATCTCTACAGATTTCTACTAGGGCAGTAGTTCTCTAACTGGAGATTGTGACCTCCACGGAAGGGGTCATGAGGTTGGGGGGGGAGGGGGGCGGGAGTCATGAGCTATCAGTCCCTGTGCCTGCTGGTAAAAATGGCACGGCATGTGGGGGGCCATCATTTTTGTGGAGGGGGTCATCACAGCCTGAAATATTTTCAAAGGGGTCCCAGCAAAAAAGTTTGCGAACTCCTGTTCTAGGGCTAGGGCCTCTGTAGGATGTATTTCTGGCAAATTTAGAAAATTATCTTGAAGACCTCAAATTCTTTAAAGGTTCTGTTGTGTGCACAGTATCTCCAATGTGGTGAGAATAAGATAGGGATGGAAAAGAGGCAAAAACCATTTCAGCCAACCAGAAAATTTCACTGTATGATTTCCAGTGACTATGCTAAAAGCTGAAAGAGTTATGGACTGAAGCTTACATCTGTGTATGTCTTGCTCACGCAACTCTGTTTAGTCTTTTAATTCATCTAGCAGGAGAATAAAATCAGTGGCATTTCTGTAACCACATTAATTTGACTCTGGAAAAGCCCTTTAGGTCGTCTGAGACAAAGAAATGGGCCTGATTCAGTATTGTGTTGCTACTTATAGTAAATTTAATAGAACTGATTGATAACGTTATCTATAATTAATTTTAATTGTGCTCCATATGATAAGCATGGCAGAGCAAAATGGTATTAGAATTAAGTCAAGGATCTTTTTTCCTTCCTAGATTATTGCATATAAATTCTCCCAGCTAGTGATCAGCAAAACCCATTTTACTAAATTTTACTGTTTTTTCCTGATTGCTAATCATCATTTAACTAGTTTGCAGCAGCAGACATAACCTATTTTACTCAGTTTATTTTAAATTAAGGCTACTTGGGGTTTAGCATCTACAAGGGCACTTAACATAACATCAATCTCATGTGATTACTAGAGCAGTCTCACGACTTCCTGACACTGGGGATTGACTGAGATATCTTACCTGCCATATCCCAAAGCAGACAACAAGTGACAGGTTATCTCACACTCAGTCAGCATAACACCTCCCGTTGCTAAGCGTTTTTGCTGAAGCAGTGCTTGCAAATTCCTTAACAGATCACAAATGTACACACTGCTTTGAATATAGTGACCCTGACCAAATGAAATAATCTTACAGCAGCAAGTTTCAGAAATCCTTTTCTCGCCAAGTGAAAAGATAAACATTCAACAGTTCTCCCTTACATCTCATTTTTAAAAACATTTTATATGTATAAATATATCATTAAGCGTACCATTTCTTCGTTTCAGGACAGATCTCTCAACCCTACTAAAGTCAGTGAAGCGTGAATTCTACAATTCTATCTTTAAAACAGTTTGTGATAGCAGCTCTCCAGCCTTTAGAAGCAGACAGAGGAACTGCGTTATCTATGCGGAGAGTGAGAGAAAACAGTCCAACCTCGACAAGGACATTCACAACAGTGGGCTTGCCTCAGTGTCAGCTGCTTACGGTTGCACAATATCATTTCTTAGCTCAACTCCAAGTCTTCTGCAGTAGAAACTGCTTTATTACTAATCTGAAAATCTCTCATTCAACACACATCTCCCTTAAATTTGTGTTCAAAACCCAGTTTGTTTAATATACACAACTGCATTTACTGATCCCAAATGACAGCAGGAACCACGTTAAATCAACCAGCATATACCTGGTAAAAACAACTGAGCCTTCCCCCCGTTCCCTACATATCTTCAAAAACGTTCATAATATTGAAACAACGTGGCATTGTAGGGGGATTGAAGTGGCCTAGCACTTGCTAATTTACTGTATTAACACTTCTTACTCATCCCGTCTTGTAGCACAACTTGTGTCTGTTGGATAAAAAAAAACTGTACAAGTCAAATACTGCACCTGTTGTAACACTTTGTACTTCAGCCACTACTGTGCTTCAGATCCTGTGGGTGAATTTTCAGCTATTAATGCAGTGTTCTAAAATCTGGCAGTAATGTGCTGCGGCAGGTTTCTTCCTTCTTGTTGTTTACTTTTGAGAACAGACAAGTTAAACAAAACAAAATCTTCTAAACAGTTAACACCACAACCTCCATTTACAACATTCTGTCTGTGTTCTTGAAAATTAAGAGCATTCAGAAATTTTATAATTCATCCACAACAAAAGAAACTAAAAGATGCCACAAAAGAAGGCGTAATTGGTCATACAGAGGCAACACCACCATGAATGTTATTTGGCAAAAAAATAAAACAAAACAAAAAGCAGATATACAATTCATCCAGAGAACTGTTTTAGAATTGCCCAGCACTGCTAGGATCGCACTGGAGGAGACGGACTATGGATGGATCACTCTTAGCCCCTCGGATGAACTCTTCCAGAGAGAGTTTTCCTAATAAAAAAAATAAATAATAAATGTTTGTTTAGCATTATAAAAGGCACCAATCAATCACTACATATGCAAAGTTTTAAAACTAAAAATACATAAGGAAATTTACAAGTTGGCACCAAAGAGAAACCCTTGTAAAATAGTTATGCCTTGCAGCCTGCCTGAAAGTAGTGAAATCTAGGTTCTGGTGGATCAACATGGGGAGGCCTTTTCAGATCTGAGGAAAATGCTTCCTCCATTTAACCATGAGGACTGCCGGCACAATGGCTTGGCTGGTTACAAGAGCACACAATCACAGGAGACGGGATCACAAACAGCTTCTAAACCCGGGGTCTCAAACTCAAATCATCACAAGGGCCACATGAGGACTAGTACATGGGCCCAAGGGCCGCATCACTGAAACCTTTTCATACAAGAGTTTTTAAAATCCTGAAGGGCCACCAGTTTATTTAATTAAAATTTAATTAAAAATTAATTAACCAAATTCAAAATTATTGCAAATAAAATTAATTACTTGGGTTTAATTAATTGAATTTAAATGAATTTTAATTGAAATTTAATTTTGGAAAGGTTTTTTAAAAAACTTTTAAAAAAGGTTTTTAATTAAAATTAAATTTTTAAAGTTTTTTTTAAAGAAAGAAAGAAAGAAAGAAAGAAAGAAAGAAAGAAAGAAAGAAAGAAAGAAAAGGAAGGAAGAAAGAAAGAAAGAAAGAAAGAAAGAAAGAAAGAAAGAAAGAAAGAAAGAGAAGGAAGAAAACAAGAAAGTAAGAGCTGCATGCAAACCCCAACCCAAAGCCCCCACTCCTGCCACTTCCCTACAACAGATTTTCAATGCTCCCACAATCCCATTTTGGGTTGGGACCCCACAGTTACAAACACTGTGAAATTTCAGATGAAAACATCTGAAATTGTGAAACTGACCAATTTTCAAATCCTAGGGCCGTGAAATGGAGAGTGAATTTGGTAGGTTCCTAACAATAAGGATATGGATTTGTCTCCCACTCAAACTCCGGAAGGCAATATGCCATAATCAGAAATGCAATTTACTGGTGAACTGACTTCAAACAAAGCATTACAATTTGGGTCATGTCAGAAAGTTTCGGTTGGACTGAAAATGTCAAAAAGAAACATTTCTACATTTCCAAATCAAAACACTTCAGTATTTTGTCTCCCCGCCCTCCACCCCGCCAAAAGAAGTCCAACTTGTTGTCCAGATTTGGGATGAAAACAAACGTTGGAATTCTCTGTGGGACAAACAGTCTGATTTTTGCTCAGCTCTAATTTGCTCTTCTTCAAAGGACATTTGCCAGCACTGCTCTGCAAACCAGATGCTCTGCCATGGCAGCATCTGAACAACTCCCACTGCAGCTTCAGAAAATTACTTGTTTCCTACCACCAGAGAGCAGGGACCCAGGATAGCACTTGCTGAATGACTTGTCATGTATCTTTGATATTCTGGTTCTCTGTTGTCATTGGGTTTTTTTCCCCCTGTCTTGCCTAGAAAATCCCCAATCCTGCAAAGGGTTAGACATGTACTTAATGGAAGCCCATGGGATTACTCTTGAGGCATACAGATAAATAATATGTATGTCTTTGCTAGACTGGGCATGTAGCATGTAAACTCTTTGGGCAGACATTGTTCTCTGCTATATGTTTGCACAGTGCCTAGCACAGTGGGTGCCTGGTCCTTACTGCAGCCTTTAAATGAGACCACAATACTAATAAATCATAAGTAACAAACACCAAATTTATCTGCATAATAGATATTAATAGATAATAATCATTGTTTTCCGAAAACAATGAGGTTCCTAACATGCTTGATCAAAGCTCCTAATCAGACACACTCTTCCAGAGCCAGTTATCCCGCTAGACAGGGAATTTTAAAGGAGACTATAGAGAGAGAGTCAAGTTCCAGAGGGGTAGCCGTGTTAGTCTACTGGAGAAAAACAGAGTCCTGTGGCACTTTTAAAGACTAACAGATTTATTCATCGCACATGCTTTCGTGGGAGAAAATCCCACTTCATCAGTCTGACTCTGGTTTGTTTGTTTTTTAGAGAGAGATAGTGGCTGAGTTCCTTCCAAACTTCCTTGGGCTACTCTGAATACTCCAGCCCTGACGAACCAGGCACGTCTGGATTCTAAACCCATCTCTCATTCTAGAAGTCTACACAATAATGAGCACCAGAACAAAATCCTACAATAGTCTCCCCATCTGAAAAACAATGTAGCATTTGCTCTAACTTACTACCTTTACAAGGTTTTGTGGGGATTCATAGTCAGTGTTTGTACAGCGCCATGAAGATGACAAAAGCTATGCTGTCTAAGCCCTATGCAGTGTTTTAAAAGAACCACTTAAACATAGATGTCAAAAGCTAATATAAAGATTTATTTTTTGAAATCTAAAATCCAACCCAATTCGAAATACATATCGCACCTCTCTTCATGTGTATATGACTTCCCTTTTGTAAACACCTCTGCAAATTAATTGAAAGAAAAATCACAACCTAGGTTTCTAAGCAACAGTTCTCCAACATCAAGTCCCCTTTAAAAAGTCTGACCAATTTTAGAACTATTTTACTTCAGTTTAGTGAGGTTACTTTTCCATAGCTATGGTACTCTGTGAATTTCCTTTCTTAAACACAAACTCAAACCATGAAGTTCTGAAATATGAAACATTAGATAAGGTCTTCACAGAGCTTCTTGGTTAGCTGTATGATTAGCAAAGAAGAACTAAATCTTTTCTTTGGCTCCCTGCAAGATGGATGTTACAGGACTTCCTGAAAACTGTAGATGCCTGATAAGTAAGCACCATACAGAAGGAAGTAAATATTAATACTATATTTACAATAAGGTAATGGCATGAGTTAAACAGAAAAGACTTTAGAAGTGACACTTATCCAATGGCTTTTCATTCTTTATTACTTTCCTGGCTTTGTAATGATTATTTTTAATCTTGACGAGTAACCTTTTAACACAATATTGCATAGATTATTTTAGCACAAAGGGACAAAATAAACTGATGTGACAGATATGCTCAAGAGCTATCATAACATGATTCTGTGCTTTCCTTCAACTTGCACAATTATTTACATCAGTGGAAAGTGGGTGTAAAATGCTACAATCCTGAGGTGGTAGTGATTTACACTCACTTTGTGCTCATGTAAATGACTGCACGTTGCTGTACGGCTGTAGAGAATCAGATCTCTGAAGCCCATTCCCTATTCTAGTTTGAGATGTATCTGTGATAGCACAAGAATGGACTGATTTGTACTGGTCTGCACCACGTCTCTGGGTTTAGAATCTGATCTATAATTTATTTCATTAGGGACAGATAAAACCAGAGTGAGACAGAGGAATGGAGCGTGGTGGACTAAGAGAATGAGTTACTGACCTTTACATTGTATACAGTCCTGGTTCACATCTAGCCCAGAGTCAATCAAGAACAGATGCTTATAAGAGCCTTAGATGAAATAGGTTTGCCTAAATTCTCATAACAAAACCCACTGAGTACTTGGTATGATTCCCAAGACTTCTCAGAGAAGACACTCAGAATTTGCTGCTCAGAATTCACACTAGTCCATAGAAAAACATCCCTCCAAGTTGGCCAGAGCAATGAGAAGACTTCTCAGCTGGACCCTGCTGGACCTGTGACTCAGTGGTGCTGGGGGGGGGGCAAGGCCTGCAGCCCAGCCAGCTGCCAGGGGGCCCTCAGGACAGAATCTGCAGCGCTCCTGCCCCATTCCCAGGCTGGCTGGTCTGGAGCAGACCAACCAGCCTAGGAGTGGGGTGGGCAGGCCTATGGTGAGATTCTGGCAGATCCACAGGACCCTCCTTTAGGCAGGGGACCAGGGCTGCAGCCCCTTAAGCCCCTGCCTTAATTCAGCGCTGGTCATTTATAGTTAACTTCACAAAGGTACTACCCAATAAAGTCTGTAGGCACTTCTCCAACATTTTAGGCACCACCGACATTCTTGAAACTACTGTTCAGCTGTCACCTCACCCTGCAGACGCCTACGTTTTGCCTGGCAGGCACACACAAAGCTGCCGAAGTCCTGACACTGTCCTATAGCTCACACCAGAGCTCTAGTGAGAGTCTCAAATTAAACATCTCCCTTCCACCAATCTCACCTATGTGGGAACTGATCTAGTTCTTACGGACGCTTACTGGATTGAGGCTCTTGCAAAAGATAGCTGGGGGTGAAGAGGTGGGGAATTTTTCATGTCTGTCCAGGATATCCAATAGCTCAGAGCACTCGCCTGGGACGTGGGAAACCCTCTGCCTGACTCAAACCCACACCCCCACGAGAGTGCCCTGCCTAGCCAACAGACTACTGGAACTCAGGAAGCTTACTTGCTCTCTCCTGTTGTATGAATAATTAAACATTGATTGGGTCAGAGGGAAAGTGACTGACTTTAGCCCAGGCGTTAGGGTGCTCACCTGCACTCTGGGAGTGTCAGTTTCAAGCTCCTGCTCTATTATTTATACAAAGTGGAACAGCTTCAACATGAGAAACAGAGTGAGACTTGCCTCAGAATACTCTACAACCTGGTGGTTAGGGCCTTCTCACTGAGTCCATGTCCCTTTTCCAAAGAATCTGAGTCTCCCACATCCCAGGTGGGTGACCTGGCTACACCTGAGTGGGTTTCCAGCTCGCTCTCTGTTTTCACAAGGAAGGGCTGACCTGGGTTAGGTACCTAACTCCCAGAGTGGCTTTTATGGCCAAAAATCCCAAGCAGAGATAGGTACCTCCTCCAGCTCATCTGTCAGGTGCCTAGAAGCCCTAAGCACAGCCCCTTTCCACTGCATTTCACACCAGGATAGTTTAGGCAGCCCCTCGCTCAGCTTGCTGGTTTCTGAGGATCCCTCTCTCGTGTGCCCAACTTTCCCCATGCACTATATGGGAAGCCTGAGTGGCTAACCTGGGGCTGAGGGTTCCATTCATCAGCCTAGACATTGCAGGGCCCAAGTCCCTTTGTGGGTCTGGCCCTTAGTGTTTTCATCTTCAAGGTCTTTTATAAATACAAACTAATACCCCCCACCCCCTCCAAACCTGTGAGGGATAGGTAAATGGAGATACTGCAACAGAAAGGTGAGAAGCCAAGTTCTGCTTTCACTTGCACTGGCAGAGCCCAGAGTATCTTTGCGTTAAAGTCTGCAGAGTTGATAGCGCATTATCAGGAAGGGGTGTGGGAGCAATTCATATGGTGTGGGTACTGAGAGCCATTGAACCAAACTGTGGACCCTGTATAGAATGGATCCTACTTCGAGCCAGGTGTGGCAGCATACCCAGCACCCTTAGTTAGTGACTTTCCTAAGGCTATAGAGAAGGAGTCATTGCTTTAAAAATCCTTAGGGGAGAAACTGAGGCCAGTGACTGTCTTGACATCAAAGTGATACGTCTCTGTTCACTCCCTCAGCCCGGCTCTTTCATGGAGCATGATCTGTCAGTAACCACAGAGTAGAGAGTGTTAAAGGGAAAGACCTAAGATTCCTACCATCTCGATTGGTGTCCATTTGACGGAAGATTTTCTCTGTTCTTTTCTCTGGTGTAGACTCATCTTCTGGCATCTTCATTACCGAAGACACCATCTTATAGATTGCCTAAGTGATGTGACAGAAGCAAAATGTTGATAATAGATACCTGATCTGAACAGAATGCAGCAATCATTAGATGCTGAAAACAACAAACATAGCATCACATAAACCTCAGCCTGGATTCACATCAACGATTCCTAATGGGAGTGATAATGCACAAATCTACACACATTTGCTTTTTTCTACTGGAGACTTTCCGATAAATCTTGTCTCATTGTCTATTTGCTGTTGAATATAGTTCTGGCTTTGGACTGAGATTGTATCTTTCACCATTACAATACACTTCACAACTTACCATACTTACTGCACATTAGAGATTTAGCAACATTTCTAAAAATCATTGAACACATTAGATCAGTAAAACTAATGGATGGATGGTTACAGATATAACATGATGCACACTCGACCACTTAGGCAACTCTTTAATCTTTTTTCACATCCCTTCCTCAACCTCCCACACCATTTCCATTCTGCATTATTTACTTTGCCCCATCCTTGCCTCAATCTTTTGTCAGTTATTTTATCTGTTTATACCATAGCCTTTTCAGGGCAGTGGAGGACCCATCTTATTACATACCAAGCTGTGTAATGTGCCTAGCACCTTATAAATAAGATATTTTCTCCCACCATGTTTTACATGTGAATACACTAATTTAGATAAAATAACCTCCTCTGGGTTATTTCACAGAGAAGTCCTGGTGCCACATCAAACTTGCATCTGTTTTCAACATATTTTATGTATTTGCTCTTCTATTAGTGATATGTTATGTTATTCTGTCATTTCTCCTAGTAAGAGAGAGAGATTAAAGAATTTTAATCTTATGACCAAAAGAGCCATATTTTCTAAACTGGCTCTCTGAATTGTGCCTGCAAAATGTGGTCATATTGATTGAGCATGCAAACCCTGCATTTGCACATGCAAAATTGTAATTTTTGCATGTAAAATAGGTAATTGTTTACCTAAGTCCCTATCTGCCCATGTACAAATACATGTTTTCCATGAACCACAGATGTGCATGCAAAATCTGTCAGCCATTTTGTAAATTTGGCCCAAGGCATCACCACTTTAGTTATTCTCCCCTTCCCTCCGGGAATTTTTCATCCTGGGAGACCCAAGATCACTTAATTTAGTTCCACTTAAAGCTTGCCACCTGTCCCTTCATAGCCTTGAGGGTCTAACCATCAAGTCAAAGAAGCCAAATCCTGCTCAAACGTCTACATGGGCCTGCAAGGATATGGAGGTACAAGGAGGCTTCTCCAACCATTTTGTCTCCAGTATGGGACAGAGCCCATCAGGAGTCCATGGGCTCACAACATGGCATACATAGTACCATCACTGCTGCTAATCACTGCTGATGGGTGAATATACACCGGGAAGCAGAGATACCTTGTGCCATTGCAACCTTTTTCTGTGCAGACTGTCCCTCGCAGGCCCCCAGTGCTGGTTATGGCACTTAAAAGTTTGTGAAAGCATGGAGTGAAGAAAATCATGTTGGGGACCAAACTGAGCCTTGAGAAAAGCAGGTGCAGCTTGCTGTGTGGCCTCATAGGCTATGTCTACACTTAGTAAAATTAGTTTGAATTAGTTAATTTGAACTAACTAATTCGAACTAATTTTAGTTAGTTCGAATTAACTTAATTCGAACTAACTAAAATTAGTTTGAACTAAGCAAGTGCCATTCATGGCACTTGCTTAGTTCGAATTAGTGATTTCCATTGATTTGAATGGGCCGGTTAGTTCAAACTAATTTCCTAAGATGGCCACATTGGTTAATTCGAACTAACTAGTTCGAATTAACCCTTACTTCTAATACCCTATTCGAAGTTATTAGTTCGAATTAAGAAAGCCCTTAATTTGAACTAATTAAAGCCTAGTGTAGCCATGGCTTTAGTTAGTTCGAATTAAGCTTCCTTAATTCGACCTAACTTGCCAGTGTAGACATAGCCATAGATTTTAAAAGCCAAGTTTCAGCATGACCATCTAGTCCAGCGGTTCCCAACTTTTTTGCCTTGAGGGCCACAAATATAATTTTTAGAGCCCTGAAGGGCCATCAGTCTATTTACTCAAAATTAAATTAAAATTGAATTAATTAAGTTTCTATTAAATTTCAATTAAGATCAAGAATTAATTTCAAATGCTCTAATTAATTACATTTAAATTCAATTGTTAATTTAAAACATTTATTTAAAATTTAAAAACATTTATTTAGTGGAAAGAAAATTTAAAACAGCTTTACATTAAAAATTTTACAATTTAAAAAAGATCAAACTCTTTAAAATAGTTCATTTCATGCAACTCTAATTTAATATGATTTCTGTGGCTGAAGACCAGAAGCTAACTTGTTGATTTCCAGCTCCACTGTCCTGCAACTTCCCTTTTCTTAATTCTTTTGACGCTGCTATACTAATTTTTACATAGACTGATTTATATCTAAACACCAAATCTAAAACCTACATCTAAAAACCATAAAACTTTATACAAAAATTATAACTAAAAGCACAGTGTTCCAGAGCTCAGTCAAGGTGGGTGCAGGTGCTAAATGTAATTTAAAAAAAAACAAAAAAAAAACCTGGAATTGCTCGCAGGTGCAGGCCATTAAATCTACAAAAGGCTCTAGTCCCTGTTCCGTCCCTGTGAAGGATTGCTGAGAGTTAGGACAAGCTCGCAGCCGCAGCCCCAGATTCTCCTCCTGCTCCCGGGACCAGGCAGTAAGTGGCCCACTCGCCCGATTCACTTCTCCTGCTGCCCTCCTCCCCGCAACCAGGTAGCTAGCAGGGGCTGCAGGGCCAGCCTGAGTGTGAGGCAGATCCCAGCTTGCAGCCACAGCCTGACTCCTGCCTGCCGTGCAGGGACCCAGTAAGAGGTGGGCAGCCACTTGAAAAAATCCTGCGGGCCACTTTTGGCTGGCAGGCCAGGGGTTGAGAACCCCTGATCTAGTCTGATCTTCTACATAACGCAGCCCTGCTCCCAATAATCCCTGCATCAGGGTGTGGGATGGTGTGTGTGGGAGGTGGAGGCTCACGAGCTCTTCTTATGGTGCTGTTGGCTGATTTTCCTGCCAAACACTTTCCCTCATCTTTTCAAATCTGCATAAGCGCCTGGTGACAAAGGGGTGCAAATTTCCTGCTTTGCCACTTACCCACCTGTTTCTGGACAGCTGACACCCAGCATGCAACTGAGGCCACCGTCTGTTCCACTACTGAATTTGGCACAGTGACATTCCTGGGGGCTGCACCTGCTTCCTGCATTTGACAAACTATCTGAGGTCCAATTGGGGGAGCAGTGTGACAGCATGAATTTCTAGGGAATGTTTTTAAAGCAAGGAGAAATCCTTCTACGTGACGTTAGTGCAGTTCTAGTGTAAGAGGTCTAATGTAAAGAACGAGGGTGAGATCCACTCCCCAGGGAAGTCCCACAGAGTGTTGCTACTGTCTTCATGGGAGTCACTTCAAATTCAGTTTCTCCCTGGCTTACAGATCAGTTAGCTCAGTAAGAGCGACGGCCAAACCCATGTCTTTTATTGGCGTATTAAAGTTGAAAGTGCTACTCTAGTCTCTTGGGTAAGTATGGTGAAGGTGCCTTAATGGCACTACAGAATACACTGTGATAAAGTTTTGCACTTACACCAAGGTTTAAATCTCTTCACTTAAACCCTTCATTTTAAACAGGTCCTCACCAAACTTGTCCTATTTCAGCAAGAGGGACAATCTCAAACTTTTTAGCTAGATTTCAGCTATAACTTGACTGGCATTGTTTGCACTGTGGGCAGACTGGACACGCATGGAAGCAAAAAGGACTTTGTTAGGGAGACGAGGAGCCCAGGAGAGCATCTGGCGTTATAATGTTTGCCTGGTCAAGCACTGTGATCTTAGTGGGAAACTCAGAGGGAAGGAATCTTTCCACAAAGCTTTGTGGAAGCTGCATGCCTGCTACTGCACCCAAGAAGCTTCAATAGTCCAGAAACTTTCTGCCATCTTGCTGCAGAATCAGGAATCCGTCAACCCAGCCCTGCCGTGACAAGCTATAAACCCGCCATGCAGGGCCTGGTGCATCCCAGATAGGGTCCTTCAGATCATGCCACCACCTTCGGGGAAACTTAATCCACAATTCCTCGGGGGAAGAAATATTATGGGGATGTCAGTGACTGACAGAAGTTGTGACATGCAAAATTAAGCCTCCAACTCCATCTTTAAAGCAAAAATGAACCACTGCAGCTTAGTCTGAGACCACTAGAGGAATGTATAGATTAAAACACAGCATTTTCAAAAGAGACTTTAGAAACATCCATCTGGTTTCATAACTCCATAGCTGTGGCAACATCCAGAGTCTGTCAAAACAGGGCTTAATGGAGGCTCTTTGTGAGGGGTGAACTTCACTCTGTGCGAGGTATTGCTGTGGGCCAAGCAGTGATAAATACGATTCCAAAGGAGAAAAGAGCTTTGCCAGCCAACCCAGCCACCTGATATGAGGATGGGGTTTGACAGGCTGGCATGCACCGCTAGAGGCATTCACCATTTGGTGGATGACTCCACAAAGGCTCCTCATGGCACAGGAGCCCCATCCTGCCCTCAGGACAGGGCTGAAGAGCTGTAACATGGGATTTCTGTGTTAGTGGGATCAAGATCATGAGATGAAACACGTGGGATTACAGGTTTGCGGCAGGGCCATGAGATCAGCGCTTATAGATCAAGCAGCCAGGAACCTCCACAAAGGAGTGGTATATCAAGGAAGTGGCTTCTCCTGCAGGACCAAGACTGGAATCGCTGCAGTTCAGGAGCTGCAGTATCGATTTTATTCCCCCTCCAACCCAGCACATTGCCTCATAGGGCCTGCTAGGTCATGCCTTTGCAGGGCTGGGGAGAAGAAAACGTCACCCCCAAGATACCTGGCAATTGGCTGGAGATGCTATTTATAAAAGACTTCGGAAATTATCACAACCAAACACACTGTAACTAAAATTCCCTCCCCCCACCCCCCGTTTGGGGTCGCTTCAATTGCAGCTCCACGGCTGCTATTGGTAAACATCTTCCTATAGAGCTTGCGCAAGAGCGCGCATCTGTGCGCCCCTTTCTCCACCCAAGTGTTGCCCAAGACTGTCATACAATACCGCCACTGAGCACGTTTCATCAGTAGCTCTCAAAGCAACGCCATGCTCCAGGCTATGCTGCTATTCATACTCAGGCTAACTTGATGAGAGCTAATAAGAGTACATGTACCTGGGCCGGGGGATCACGGATAGAGCCTAAAAGGCAGGTGTTGTAGAATCTAAGTCAAAGCCCTAAGGTGCACAGCCAGCAGACTGAAGAAAAGAGAACCTGAATGGTTTGCCATTATTCAATTTCACTTATAGTCTGTCCTGGGGCTCCTCAGAACAGTAGGGGAGGGAATTTCTTATGAAATGATTTTCAAATTGATGGTGTCCTTTTAAGCATTAATTGGATGCATTGTCTCATATAGAAAATCAGCCTAGGATATAATAAATCCTACTGTAGCAATCTGCAAATGTGATACAGAGAAGAGACTTGTAATAGGTTCCTGAGGGATATATCAATGAGGCAGACATATCCTTTATTTATTTCCCAAAGAAAGAATGATCCTGAGTGCAGAAGGCTGGACCAGATGACCTCTCAAAGTGCCTGACAGCCCTACATTGGTACGGTTCCTTGAACTGTAGCGGACAAAGGGATACTTGCAGACAAAGTGTGAGGCAAGCAGAATTTATAGCTCCATTATATAGCAGGCAGCTTTTCTGTTTGGGAAGCTTTCTTTAGTCTGCAACACAAGAGCAGCTGTCAAACAAAATTTACTGTGTTTATTAGATTGGAACTCCTGCTGTCAAACCTTAGAAAGTCCCTCAAAATTTGGCAGGAGAGGGAGAATCGGAAGCATAGAGACAGGTAAAGTGATGAGCTGTCAAGATCTATATGCAGGGGAACCAGAGCATCATGGTCAGATGCCAATACTGAATGGTTGTTGAATACATTTATTAATAGAATTTGTCCCAAAAATTCAGTATTTTGTTGGCCTATATGATGAAAAACAACACAGGTATAAGGAAGTAGTATCATATTAATGCATTTAATTTTTTTTCTTCCAGGAATCTGATGTTGTGTCTTGTAGCAAAATTTTAAGTCTATGCATTATTACCATAGGAGTCTGAAAAGAGAAAGAGACAGGATCCCATCTGTAAAGTTTCAAAATAGGTCTGCTATTCAACTCTCTCTGGGTGCGTCTACACTTACAAGTTAGGTCAACTGAAGGCAGCTTAAGTTGACCTAACTTACTCCCTGTCCACACTGGGCTTTCCTTAAGTCGCCTTAATAACACCTAGTTTTAGATTGACTTAAGGCTTAAGTCGACTTCGTAAGTTGACATAGGGCGGGGGGACAGGGGAGCCACAATGGCTCCCTTGTCCCAGGGGAACCCCTGCTCCCTTTTCCCCTTTTTTGCCAGGAAGCCGTGGTCCTGGAGAGAAGGGCTCTCCAGCCAGGACTCCAACGGGAGGGAATACCCTGCTAGGGCTCCAGTGGCGAGGGAATCCCCCACTGGAGCCCTGGCTAGGGAGCCCAGCTCCTGTCTCCCCGGGAAGCCACTCGCGGCTTGTTCCGAGGAGAGCCAGCCGCGCACAGCTGGCTCTCCCCAGGACAAGCTGCTTGTGGCTTCCTCATCCCGGGGAGAGCCAGCTCTGGCAGCTGGCTGTCCCTGGGGGAAGCCCCAATTGGCTTCCTTCTTGGCAGCAAGCCACGACTCCCTTCTGGAAGGGAGCCACGGTTCCCTTGTTCCTGGGAGCCGCTGGTCCCTTTGTCGCCGGGGAGCTGCGGCTCCCCCAGCCTTTGGAGCCTTGGTTCTCCCTCGACCTAGCCAGTCGACTTCTAAGTCGACTTAATTCATGTGTTGTCATCTTGGCCACCTTCTAACCTATTTGTCAGCTTTTATCTGATTTACTGTTTTCTGTGTTTCGTTATTTTGTTTTGAGGGACACAGTTAAGGAAGTAGGGGTTGTATGAATGGACCGTAAGGTGGATAGAAAACTGGGTAGATCACTGAGCACAGCGGGTAGGAATCAAAGTCTCGATGTCTAGTTGGCAACCAGTAACGACTGGAGTGTCCCAGGCATCGGTCCTGAGGCCAGTTCTGTTCAACATCTTCATTAATGATCTGGATGATGGGCTAGATTGCATGCTCAGGAAGTTCATGGATGACACCAAACTGGGGGGAACGGTAGACACACTGGAGGGCAGGGATAGGATTCAGGGAGACCTAGAAAAATTGGAGCACTGGGCCAAAAGAAATCTCATGAGGTTCAACAAGGACAAGTACAAAGTCCTGCATTTAGGATGGAAAAATCCCATGTACTGCTACAGACTGGGGACCGATTGGCTAAGTAGCAGCACTGTAGAAAAGGCCCAGGGGTTATGGTGGACAGGAAGCTGGATATGAGCCAACACTGTGATCTTGTTGCCAAAATGGCCAATGAAAATGATTAGGGGGCTGGGGCACATTACTTACGAGGAGAGACTGAAGGAACTAGGCTTATTTAGTCTACAGAAGAGAAGACTGAGGGGGGATTTGATAGCAACCTTCAACTACTTGAAGGGGTGCTCCAAAGAGGAGGGAGCCAGGCTGTTCTCGGTAGTAACAGAGGACAGTACAAGGAGCAATGGTTTCAAGTTGCAGCTGGGGAGGTCGAGGTTGGATATTAGGAAAAGCTTTCTCACTAGAACGGTGGTAAAGCATTGGAATGGGTTACCTAGAGAGGTGGTGGAATCTTCATCTTTGGAAACATTTAAGGCCCAGTTAGACAAAACCCTGGCTGGGATGATTTAGTGGGAGTGGTCCTGCTTTTAGCAGGGGTTTGGACTCGATGACCTCATGAGGTCTCTTCCAACTCTATGATTCTATGATTTTTTTCAAATGGAGTGGGGTGACCCCCATGGGGGAAAAAAGTGTGCACTCACAGGTATATGGAAAATGACTAGGTTGTACATGAACCATGCACCAAGATAGCCCACTTCTCCATCTAGCAGTTAGCCATGGCCAGATTAGCGCAGGGGCATTGGGGGCTGCAACTCTCAGCTCCAGGCTAAAGGGGGGCCACGTTGCCCTTTAAAAGTCCAATCCCGGCCTGAGCACTGCTGGCACGCTAGCCCGAACTGTGCTGGCTGGGCCTCCATGGCTCAGGCTATCCTGGCCAGTTGTGGTCTTCTAGGCCTCACTGGGGGGCCCCAGCGCAGCGGCCCAATAGTGCTCCCGGCCCTGGCCCTAAAGGGCCACCGCCGGCCTGACGCAGCATGCAGTGTCAGCCCAACAGTGCTCCCAAGGAGGGCATCCCCACTCCTGGAGTGCAGCCGCCACTCACCCACCGTCAGCTGCCCGCCCCACACCTGGGCTAGCTGGTCTGCCAGCAAGTCTGGGACCTGCTGGGGCAGACCAGCAAGCCCAGGGACAGAGCAGGAGTGCTGTGGGCTGTGGCTTGAGGATCCCCCCCACCCCCCGTGGCTGGCTGGTCTCTGCCCCCCCAGCACTGCCCAGACTCCCCTCCCACCAGCACCAAGCGCCGGCCCACACCAATCCTGCCGTTAGCTGGTCTGCGGGTTCCGGTCCCCTCTCCAGCACCAAGTGCAACCCTGCCCCCAGGCTGGGTGCTGCAGTGATGGGTGGGGGAGGCCACAAGAGTGGAAAGCTCTGGGCCCCCAGGAGCCTTAATCCAGCCCTGCAGGTATATTGATATGCACAAATGGGCCTCTGCTCTTTGGCCTTAAATGACCTGGTTTTACAATGATAAACGAGGAGACACTCTCCTGCCAATGTTCCTGCAGTTTTTGAAGTATAAATGGATAAAAATGTGATCTCAGTTTCATCCCTACAATGCCTCTTGATTTCAGTGTGGTTTCCTGTGAGTAAATGAGACCAGAATATACTGCCTACATGACTAAAGAACAGCTTAAATGGATTAGTATCCAAGCAATCTGATTAGCAGATCTGTAGCAACTGGAAAAAAAAAACCCCCCAAAACAAACAAACAACACCCCCCCCAAACCCAGTAGATTACTTGGTAGGAAAACTACAAATAAATCCTGTCAACATTCTAACTAGATTTGGCATGAATACATTTTGTGAATTACATTCTCCATATTTTTAAATTCATCTAGTTTAGAGTTTTATATTGCTGGTCATCATCACAGTGCCTGAGAGAGCCTTCCATGTCTAATAGACTGGCAAAAGTTAAGTCTCTGGTGTGATTTTTGGTGCTTCTTGGTGTTATCCATTTTGAGGGACAGAAAATCTGCTTGAGTGAGGGACGATTTTTATTTGTTTGGCGGGGAGGAGGGGGTTGTTTGTTTTGTTCTTTTTGAATTTTTATTATTTTCAGTTTGGGGTTTTTTGTTGTGAAAAAGGGTAAGATTAGAGAAAATCCAGTAATCCGTAGTTTACTTAAATTACATAAAACAGGTGAAAAATTGTAAGGGGGACTCTTCTCACTAGATTATTTCATATAGGTTATTATGACATTTAGGCAAGATTATGTCTTTGAACGAAATAGTAGTGATTGCCTAGGCTAAGGAAAGCGTGTTTTATTGATCCAATGATGTGTGATGCTCCAGACCAATTTCAAAATCATCTTAGCAGCTATAGAGTCCAATTCAGAAGAAGTGGTAAGCTAGTGACTATAAGTGGGTGCCAATTACACACTAAGAGGATGTAAAGAAAGGTGAACGAACCAGTCAGCATTTCATAGGAAATGTAAGAAGCTGCAAGATAGAGCAGCCTCCCTGAATCCACTTTTACGCCCTCCTATTAGTGGCTTTTTTTGCTACAACCCTGCCTTTCTATCCCCTCATCATGTATTTCTGTCCACTTGCCGATATTCATACCTCTTCTGAATGTCCTCTGTAAGCACATGCAACTCCACTAATGGTGGTAGTGCAGTACCATTTATACCAGGTTTGAATTTGGAGCAGAGTTCTTAAAACATTTATTCCTGTCTCTCAGAGTTAGCTACATGCACTCCTGGGTTTTAACTCTTATACAAGAATACAAAATATAAAAAAGACAAAGATGGTTGAAGTCACTTATACAGTCTGACTGGAACAGCACAAGTGGTTACTATTGGAGGATGTTCAAAGACAGACTAATAAAGAAGGGCAGGATGACACACATTTTAATGATTCTACCAGATGCAATTAGCTATCATACATTGTAATTTATATACATTTCATTCCTTCCATTTCTATCAGATCTTTAAATATGAACAGTACTATGTCTAATTAGCACTTCACTATCTCCAGTGGTGAGGAAGCAGGAACTTCCTTAGCAGAGGCAGATTACACAGATTGAAACTATGCAAGTGAATTACAGATGAAAAAAAAGGCTTTCAATGGATTTGATATGCTTTCGAGGGGAAAGACACATTAAAGAAAGATGAAAATGGGGAAAAACTCGTAAGTGCAACATTAGAAAATACACCTGTGGAAACCATATATGGAATCACAATAGAGAATCTTATGGCTTATTAACACTGAAAAATTATATTAACTAACACAATGTTAAGCACTCAGGCTATGTTTGAGTTTTCAAACATTTTAGCTATTTCTTCTTACTCAATGATTTTAAAGAGGACTTTACTTTTAGGTAGACAGATCCAGTCATGTTTAAAAACGAGTTAACAGGCCTTGATCAACCCAAGGGTCCTCACTAGGGTCACCCACTAGTAGCTGATATGATATTAAATATGACAGTCTTTGTTTACATGACAAACAAGGAGTCCTGTTTGATTTGCTGAACTAGACTAACATGGCTATCCTTTTGGAATTTGTTTACATGGAGTACTTTGTAATATTTATCATCAGGTTAGTTAACGTGTTCAAACTCAAGGTAATTTCCCAGCATAAGGAAGTCCACAGATTTTTCAGTAAAGCTTTCGGTAGCTATAGACACCTCCATTTTGACTCTAATTGGTGTTAAACCTTTTCCAAATATAAGTACCTTTTTATGTTCAAGCAAACAGATGGTAAACCAAGAACATGGGAGAAGATACCACAATTACCTTTTATCTATCCAAAATTCAAAAAACTGCCCTACAATTTATTCAGAATGAAAGTGAAACCTTCCCGAAAAGTACGTACCTGCACTATCTCCAGCATTTCTGATTTACTGATGTATCCATTTCCATCCAGATCATACATGCTGAATGCCCACTTCAACTTTTGCTCCAGCTTACCTCTAGATGTTACACTCAACGCTATGATAAATTCTCTAAAGTCTATTGTTCCATCGCCGTTAGCATCAAAAGTGCGGAATACGTGTTCCGCAAATTTAGAAGCGTCCCCATAAGGAAAAAAGTTCCCATATATTTTCTTAAACTCCTCCATAGATAAATGTCCACTTGGACAGTCTCTCAAGAATCCTTTGTACCACTCCTGGATCTCATGTTCTGTAAAGTCTGTACTTTCTAGCAAATCTTGCATGACCTCAGGGCGTAGTTTGCTGTTCTGTTTTCCCATCTTGGTGTCAAAATTTTATCTGAAGAGGAAAAAGAAAAACAAATTAATTTTGGTTTAATTAATTAATTTAGGGGAGGAAGGAAGAAGAACAAAGTGGACCTGTTTCAGAGTTTTCTGACACTCTTTGACTTCAGTGCAATTACTCTAAACTTTTGCCAGTGAAAGCTAGATCAAAATGTGAGACTGTAAGTGTATTTATCATCTTTCCCCCATTAACAAAAGCCTGAAAATATTGACCTACACAGTGATTTAAGAGTCTTTTAATAAGAATTGCAGTGAAACCAAATTCAATTCTGATTTATTTTTTAACGCTAGATCACTCTGGAAATTCTAATCTTTCTTGAATGGGAATGCCAGCCATGTAGCTGACAGCAGCTTATAAGATACTTTTCTTATTGGGTATGAAAGATCTGGTTAGGTTCTTTTTTTAGTTAATATTAAAATTATAGTGAGTGGGGGTGGAATCTCAACAGAAGTCAGGGTAGATTTTTTTGCATAAACTATTCAGTGTATTTTTGATGCTTCTTTGTAGCCAGGAATTAGAACTAGCAGATAATCATAAATTGATTTAGCTAAGGCCCTTTGAAAATCTCTTACAGGAAAAAAAAAAGTACCCTGTAATCATTTACCTCATTGGAAAGTAATTTCCCTTAAATTAACCATGAAGAAATATTACTGAATACAACTCAGATGTCTCATTTTTCAATTAAATCACCTTAGTTACATTTTGTTTAAGGCAAATTTCTATGTACTGTATCATGTTATAGGTCCAGTAAGGATGAATGGACTTCTGTTTTTAAATGCTGTTTCAGAGCTTGATCGTGCTACTCCAAAGGACCGTATAATTAATTTTACTGGATGCTTTAAAAAGTACATCTCCAAAAGAAATTCTCACCTCATTTTCATGGTTAAAAGCTGTAATTACTATGCTTTAATAGTTCCATATCTCTGACTAAATTCCAATGTATAACTGAATTGTGGGAAGCCATTCTTTACAAAGAAAAATTAACACAAATGGTCAGGTTTGTTATGCAAACGAAAGCCATAAAAACATGATTTATGAAATGTAACTTAAGTGGATCACAGCTATTTGGCATTCGATCAGTAAAGGCATTCAACATGGTTATGCCATAATGGATTCACTATTTCATGGGGGCAAACTTGTGAAATTTTCTGTTAAAGGCTAATGGACTCCTAACAAAATAGCTTTGCAGGTGCAAAATATAAATTTCTTCTTCTAAAATGTATGATAATAGTCAATGGGGAATGTAATATTTTGTACAGTTTACAATCCACCTCTCCTAATTTATCAGTGGAGAGATGCAGTGAAAATTTAGGGCCTGTCCTCATTGAGCATTTCCTGTGTGCTGCAAGGTCCTCTGAAGTTAATAGGAGATACTTTTTAGGATTAAATTCTTAAAATCTAATTTTTATAGACCTGAACAACAAAAACAAATTGGCCTTTAAATGAGACTATGTCTATTAAGCACTTTGAAAATGCCATGTTAACGGTAAATATTGCTATCACTTTTCCTCATTCACTTTTGTCAAGTGACAAATTATAAAGACCTAAAAGGATCCAAGGCCTTAATTCCTTGCAGACAGTGCAAAGACTGTTGATTTAAGGGCCAGATCTAATACTCATGAAGTCAGTGGAAGGACTCTCATTGTTTCAAATGGACAATGGGATTGCGTCCATAATGAACAACCCGGGAGTTTTCAGAGCAAGTGTATTACGTTCAAGCAACCGGATATTTTGTCTTGCACAGTGGAGTTTGTAACAGGAAGAATGACACATGAAGGTTTTGGTAGAAGCATGGACGATGAAACAGCAAGTGAACGGATGTAGGTCAGTTTCAAGCAGTACCAATTTAAATAAAAAACAAAAACCTTTTGGTGGTTTGGCACATTGGTACCCAGGGCCCACCATTATTACACAGTTGTGCAGGTTCTGCTACTTTCAGGGCGTTACACTGGAGATTTAAGTGCTACTTGCATATGAGCTATGAGAACAGGACACAAGACAGTTATAGGAAAGGGTGTGTTCACATTTTCTTTATAATCCCTAATTTGTGATATTAATATCTCAGCCATTTGACTGAAACTTGGAATGAACATTTCCACTCCAAAGGCTTTATGAAATTAAATGTTAATAAATGTAGAGAGTGGCCTTCAATAGATGGCTTTTATGAGTATGCCTCATTCTGGGATTACGGAAGTGCAAATGTTATACATTTATATTACAATGTATGTGAAATATACTTGCACTAAACAATAAAAAAAAAAGCATAAAAGAGCACGCACAGAAAAAAGTTATAACAGTAATAACTTAGCATCATGACCAGAACAACTAGCATTCTCCTGCAGGATGCATGCTAAGTGAGTTTACTTGCTGAACCCTATTACAGAATAGATAATGGAATGAAATCTGTAGCTAGCATGAGAGAGGACAACGTTGTTGAAGTCCATGGAGTTCCTCTGGATTATGTTGTTGGGTAGGCAAGCTGCCACCCCCTCCTTCCCCCTGCTTTTACTCTGCCCCCTTTCCCTGCCGCCCCCTCCCTTTTCCCTCTACTTATTTCAAAGATTGCTTTGTATATTTGTTTTTCCTTCCCCCCATGTATGCCTGAAATGTGTAAAAAAGTGTGAGTTACTATTTAGTATAAATGCAAGAAACTGCAAAAGAAAATCCAGCTGCCTGTTGCTGTGGGAACTCTACTGATAAGAAGTATTCAATTACCAGACTTGCAGAAGTCGCTGTCTCGGACAACCAATCACAAAAGGCACAGCTGCTTCGGGCAGCCAGCCCATGCACCAGCCTTGAGAGGGAAGTTTTCTGCTTTGGGACTCTTCTACCTGGTAGCCATGTAACTTTTTGCTTGCCCGAGGACCTGGAGTAATCCAGCTCGACCTCGATCTCCCGAGACCCTCCCGCCTCTGGAGTTCAGACCCTGTGGACCCGCTCCTGTGTCCACCTCAGCACCAGCTTCATCGAGGTCATGCTCTCGTGATTCTCTTGCTGAGGTATGAGTGAATCTGTCTGAATGCTCCCTTCCCTCCCTAAACAGTTAAACTGCAGCCTAATAAAGCACCACTCCTTTAACCCTTTGTTTGCTGGCCTTTAATACATGTTGGACCCCAATTCCCCTCCATCAATGTTTGTAGCGACCAATGTGGACCAATGTTCTTTGCCCTTAAAATTGCTTGCCTAAATAGGTCACCCTCTACAAATTAGTAATATTGGGATGAATATCCCTGTTTTATCAACAGGTGATAAAAATCCTTTTGCAGTCCCTTTACCGAATACACACTTGAAGATCCCTACAATTACTTCATACCTTGCTGCCTAGCTTTTCATAATGATTATGTCTGGCTCAGTTTAGATTAACCCTTGAGTCAATGAGCTAAAACAATTTTTATGACAAGCAGCAAAAACAAAAACGTGGACCTTGGCTGTAGATATCTCTCGATAACTTACCCCATGTGTAGATCTCTTAAAATTTTAGCTTTAAATAAGATGTTGCAAGGAATTAATAAACTAGGATCACTGTGACATTTGTAAGAGGGAAAAGTAAAATATCTAATATACTGAAAGATAAATTCTGAGCCAGTACAAATCAAAAAAGTTAAGAATTCTGATAATTATTTTTCATAACATTTCTGCAGAGATAGTAATTCCTTCATCAGATACTATAGTGAATGGCATGCTATAAATAGTCTCTTGAGCCGGACAGCATAATAAATTTATGATGATATTGATGTACTATAAAAGTCTATGGAGATGATGTTGTGAGGTTAAAATAATACATCAATGACACATTGATGCCTAAAGTGAGGATATTGCTACAATCAGTAGCTCCTGAAGATCAAGAAAGAAATATCATTACAAGCACTTATTGTGTTGTAACAGACTGTAAATGGTATGCACCGAGAAGAGATGAAGAAATGGAAGTTATGTCAAGCAGTGCTTACCACGGAAAGAATCTGCATTTGCTGACTATTGTAATAAATAGTGATAGGAAGGACAATATAAAGGATATGTTTAAGAGATAACCATAAAGAGGACCAAGTGCTGAATTTTTAAGATCAAATTTCTCTTTGGTGAACAATCTCTGTGACAATTTAGCATCCTACTAGTAGAGCAAATGATTGCAAAACTGACACCAGCAGCTTACTTATGTTCACTTTATGCAATATAGTACGTGCAGGCAGGAAAGCAGGAAACACCTAGGTGTATTGCAGCATTACACTTGAAGGGGGAAAGGGCTGGAAATGATGGCAATGACCTTTTCTTGTGTTAGTTATATGACTTTGAGGGAATTAGCTTCACTTGTGTCTTGGTCTGACATATCCAGATAACACTGTGCTCACAAACTTATAAGCTGCATGATTTCCAGACCTCAAGGAGTGGGGTTACCTGTCTGACAAATCAGCTAAGGACATGCCACTGAACTGAAACCAATCCATTGCCAACAAACAAGTTAATCCAAACACATTTCCCTTAATGGAAGGCCAAGCCTGGGGAGGGGAGAAATAGTTAATATATGCAAACAGATATGGCATGGCTCAAATGATCTCTGTGACATCAGAGGAGCTAAGGACATCACATGTGCATTTACCTCTTGGTGCTCACTTTCATAGCTATTAAAAGGATGGTCCTTCTTCTTCTGCTATCATTCTAATGGGTACAGAGGAGCAGAGCCATGATGTCCTAAATTTTGGGGAAGGTAACTTAAAACTGGAGGAAAGGATAAAATTGAAAGAGAGAGAAGGCAGAATATAATGAGGGATGGACTACTGGAATAAAGAGGAGAAATAGGATATAGCCAGAATGGTGAGACAGGCTCAGTGGGCACTGGGCATCTGACAAGAGAGATATAATGGCCTACAAAGTTTTGAAAGGCGTGAAGAACCAGTCCTGAGACAGGAACTCCCTGGAGTGTTCAGAGTGGGCATAACAAAGCAAATCATAAGAAAATAGAGACTTGATGATCGAGCCCACATTTGTAACAGCAAGAACTACTGAACTGTGGAAAACCTTCTAAAGAGCTTGTGTAAGCTCCATTCCCCAAAAGACTTTACAGCTTTAATTTCTACAATGTTGGGAATACAGGATTTAAGTATTGAGAATTTCTGGTACGTGAAAGTGGAAAGTTTCAGTAACGTGGTGCTGTGAAGAATGTCATATTTGAGCAGAAGGCCTCCTATACAGAGGTCAGCAGCAATCATGGGATGGAACCACCTGAGCAAAAGAACTTAACCAATATCATCCCAGATCAAAATCTTGTGGAAAATAATCAAGAATCACTTCTGTTTTTATTATTGTTTGCCTTCAGAAAACTAACTCATGGTCTCTTAGGGCAGGTCTACATGGTGGGAGGATATACCTTGCGTATCTCCATCAACTGCCTACCATCTACTTACCGCAGTGACTTGAGTGCTCTGAGTAGAAGGGAAATGCCCTCCCTTTGACTCAGCGCTACGCTACTTACCAGGCTGGTCTTCAGCGATGGACTTTCTGATCGGGTCTTCACAGACCTGATCAGTTGATTGGGAAGATCCGCTGTCAGTGAAGACGGCTCCTTAGGTTCAATCTGACTGTGCCCAAGAAAATCCACTTGTCGGACAAGCTCTGTCTTTGATTTCTCCAAGTTAAATAATTTGAGAGGCTCACTGGGAAAAGCTGCTTGGTTAGAATACAATCTACTGCTAACCAATTGAATAAGGTTCTGACAATCCCTGAAACGGGCCAAATCTTAAGAGACACACATGTCATGCTGCAGCAGCAGACCTGTCCCAGGCTGCTGTCTACTATCTCCTACAAGCAGCACTCAGGCACTGAAGTCAGCCTTGTAGACCGGTGGTTTGTCTATAATTGCCATGTTTTATTCAGTGTTTATGGTTCTCCACACACTTTCCCTTCTACTCCCTTTTCTCCACAGTAATTAGTGAGGATTAGAGAACCAAGAGTTACAGCCATGGACCCATGATAAGCAGAATCTTCTAAATTGCTTGGAATTCAGCCTATCTGTGAAGCTGGAGGTGGATCTCCATTTCTCTCAAGTCTTGCAAGTTGTTAATAGAAGTTAGTGAAAAGCCTATGAAGCCACCTAATCCATCCTTCTATCACCACTGCATGACCCTCTGGTCTCTGCAATATAGTATACAACACTTTTTCATCTCAAATTTTCTTCTGCCTCTTGCTATTTCCAGTAATAGCCCGCCCCATTGATCAGCCTAAATAATTCCTTTCTTTCTATGACGTGAGATCCGAAGGAGAATCTTTGTCCTGTTCTGGCTCCTACAGGATGGAGCTTAGCAACAGGGGGACTCAGTGAGCGTGTCTACACTTAGAAATTAAGTCGACTTAAGGAGGTTTAAGTCAACTTAATTTACTCCGCATCTACACTGGGCTTTCCTTAATTCAACTTAAGCTGCTCCTTAAGTCGAATTAAGGAAAAGTTCCTTCGAATTAATAACACCTCATTTTAATTCAAACTAGCACTTATATCGACTTTATTAAGTCGACTTCAGCCAGTGGAGACGCGGAGTAGTGCCTAGTTGGACCTTTTTAAATCGACTTAAAATGTTAAGTCAACTTAATAAGGCCAAAAAGGGGCCACGTCTACACTTGAAAAGTTGTCGACTTTTGATAAGTCGACTTAATAGGGTCGACTTTAAGTCAACTTAAACTCAACCTTATTAAGCCGACTTCATAAAGTCGACCTAACTTTTCAAGTGTAGACATAGCCAGTGTGAGCAACCCTACCCACCTCCCAAACACTCCAGCATGTGGAGAATGAGAACTGAGAAGTATATGCAGCACTCTGTGGCTTTCCCACTGTCCACTTCCTCTCTTTGGAAGGGAGGGATGTCTTAGGCCTGCTGGCCTTCCGTGTGACAGCTTCAAGGCATTTGTATCAGTGTCTGCTGGGAGATAATTGGATACTGTTTGCCTGCCTTGTTTAGCTTACCTACCTGGGTATTCTGGGGAAGCACAGCCTCCTTGTAGTATCACTTTCCAGGGAGCTTGTTGCCCAGCACGGCAGTAAGTGTGGGTAGGAATTCTCTGACCCTACAGGGGAGGAAGGGTAGCAATAGGCCATTCATGCATCAGGTTTATAAGAATAAGGCACAGCCAGGTTATGGCACAGCTGCCTGGGCTTCTTTTTCATGGAGCCACAGGATCAGGATTTGTCTCTTGCTGTCAACACCCTTTGGATATTTATGTTATTACACCCCTCGCACACTTCCCTCAACCACTGTCACTGCTTAGTGAAATTCTAGATGGCTAATTCTTCTACTCTGTCTTCATACTGTGTGTCAGCTCTCTAGCCCGAGCCATTTTATTGATCATGGGCATGCATGCCCCTCGTCCGTTCCTCCTAAAATCCCTTGCAAGACACAGGAAGGTGAGTATTGATATAAACCAACCTATTAACATACACATACTTCTGTAAGACATGATTTCCTTGTAGCGGGACTTATTTCTTTAGACTTTGATACATTTAACTGTAGCCAAGTTTTAGAAAAATCAGGCTTCTCTCTTCAAAGAAACAGTTAGCTAAAATGACACATTTTCTTCCTATTTGCGTATTTTGTTTCTCTCTGTGCTCCCCATTACTGATGGCTGGAGTGTTGGTGTTGCCAAGGCCTGATAATTAATGCAAATCCAACAGTAAATATGACTGTATGTGGGCTATGTGTTGTGTGTCATCTTGTAAATCACACAGGTGCCACAAGAAACACCAGTTGCAGATCTAAGAGCCTGTGGTCAGTAATTACCGCAGTGCACAGACACACAGAGCTCTGTAAATATTCATTGATTTCTCCACAGCAGATTACCCCGGAGCACTTTTCTTCCTCAGCTGCTCTCAAATTTCTCCAGTTTTTTCTTTGTGTAATTCATAACCTTGTGTCCTTTTCCAGCTGTCCTCGCCTCTTCTGGGTGCAGTTGGATTAAGGGGATATCTACACAGCAATGAAACACCGATGGCTGGTCCATGTCAACTGATGGGTTTGTGGGGCGTAGGCTGTGGGGCTACAAAATGCAGTGTAGACTTTTGGGCCCCACTGGAGCCCAAACTCTGGGATGCCATCAGGGGGAAGGTCCCAGAGTCTGGGCTCTAGCTCAAACAGAAGTCTGACAAAGTGGGATTTTCTCCCACGAAAACTCATGCGATAAATAAATCTGTTAGTCTTTAAAAGTGCCACAGGACTCTGTTGTTTTTCTACAATAGACTAACACGGCTACCCCTTCGGAAAAAAAACATATATTGCAGGGTTTTTTTATCCCTGCAGCCCAAGCCAGCTGACACAGGCCAGCTACAGATGTTTTACTGCAGTATAAACATACTGAAAGTGAACAAACTGCAAGTGAATACCATACACACTCCCAACCTTGCTGGACCAAATTACATTCTCAGCTAGAGGGATTAAATTTTTCAGTAAATCCATTGGAATGAATAGAATTATTCAGACTTTACCTGCCTACAATTAAGAGCAAAATCTGGTTGGGTCAAGGTTTTATTCTGACACAATTCGATGGGAAGGAACCGCTACCCTCTTGGAAGCTTGTAATTTGTTTCTTTACTTTACTACCGTTTCTATTTTGCATTCATACTGTTTGAACAACAGTACTCAGACATGCTGGGCAACAGGCTTTTTAAAAACAAAACATAAACAAAGAAATGCAGCATCTCTGCAGCATTTGTTTGGAAGGAAAGGCCAACTTATTCAAACTACACAGACTTTCTAAGCAGCAGGAAAAGAGGAGATACAGAAGTAAGATTTGGGCCTACTCACCCTGACTATCTCCCTTTAAACTGTCCAACTGCAAAACTTGTAACATTCATAGGAAAGATTCATTTAAAAAAATCTCAGATTTTTTTTTAAAGAATATGTAAAACAATTTCAGCAAAGAAAACTGTAATATAATAAAATGAGGACACCATACAAAGAAATATCATATTCAGAAATATGCTAAGATAAAACTAAATTGTTATGATGACCAGGAAGAAAAAACCATGCATGAGGAGGAGTGAAAAGGAAAAAGATCTAGATACAGGAGCATCATTAAACATTTATACTTTATTTATTAACATAAGATACAGCCCTCATGTACTATCAGATTGTCCTTTGCTACTTAATAATCTATTTTAATTCCCTTTTACAAAGCTAGTTAAGTGAGTGATATCATTCATTCTTTCATGGTAGACTTGTAATCTTCTTATTCCAATGCCCTAATATTTTTGTTGGTGTAGGGTTTTTTGCAATCATATATACCATATTACACATAAGAAGCTTTCCCATATACAGGGTGTCCTTAACTGCTACTTTAACAATAGATTATGCACTCTCCTTTTATATCATGCAAAGCCTGCAAAAGCTAAAGACAAAAATCCAAACCTTGCAGCAACGTCCTGTGAGAGAGGTGGGCAGCCCAAGTAGGAACAGCAGCTGCACAAAGTTAATGCCTTAAGACTTTAGAGGCTCTTATGGTATATCAAACATCAAAAGAATAGGCTGCCCCTAGTCCCTTTAGATTTATTCTGGCACAGAAATGCTGCAGCTGTCCCATGTTGTCTCCTATTTCTCTTTGTCATAATCCCTTTGTACCACCTCCACCATGGGGGGTTGGTGGTGGCAGGGAGGCGGTGGCACAGGGCGGCTGGTCTCCTATCAATATATTCTAATTTATTATCAAGGTAGTCGGCATCAATGGCAGAGAGGCCAGAATGAATTTATCCTAATTCCATTGTGTTTCATGTAAAATGAAGAGATGCCAGAATGAAATGATCCTAATTCAACTGTGTTTCATGAAATATGATTAAACATGAATATTTATAGCACGAGAAAGACGGGGACAAGTCCATATTATGTAGATTCACGATCTACAGAGCTGCATGAACACTGCCCAAATGATACTTGTCATCTATCTTTTGATTGTTCTGAGACAATGATATATGACAGCGTGCAAAAATGGAGACTTTTTGGATACAATGCAGCTAGGTACAGAGCGCCCTGAGATGCCTTCGACATCAATGGTTCTCAACCTGTGGTCCATGGGGGGGAGAGGGAGATAAAGATAATGTAGTAATAATGTAATCTCATGTACCTCTCATGTGTCATATTCAATGTTACATTATTATTTGCAATGTCATTTGCTTCACAAACATCCTTGTGTAATATGACATTCTCTTGACGTCTGTGAAACAACATCAGCCTTCTCATTAGGTGTTATCTTTTTCCCACTGGTAGGCCTACTGCACGTAAATGTACTGTGACGAGTGCAATATGTTTGTGAGTAAGCATAATAAATTATTAGAAATAGCTGCGTTTTTAATACCCCTTGATCTATAAGTTTGACTCTCGTCAGCCATAGGCTATGTTAAAAATGTTTAAAACAGCTTGCTTACATGGAGATCCACAAAAGCTTTCGATGACGATGAAGTGGTCCACAGAAAGGAAAAGGCTGGAAACCACTGTTCTACATCATTTAAGGTCCAAATTCCTCTCCATAATGTGCAGCAGGTATCTGGCATCTGCTACAGGATCCTGAATAAGTTTGGCAAAAAGGGCTGATGATGTAGGTCAGGAAATGATTTATTCGATCTTTACATATCCCCATCAAGTGCCTCAAAATCCCACAACCGGGCCATCAGAGGCTGAAAGAGCAGATGTGGTTTTTCAGTCTGTGACCTGCACATACATGGGGAGGGTGGAACCAATCCTGTCTCTCCAGTCTTATAGGCTATGTCTACACTAGAAAAAGTTAGGTCGACTTTGTTAAGTCGACTTAATCAGGTGGACTTTAAGTTGACCTTATTAAATCAACTTAACAAAGTGGACTAAGTCGACTTAAAGTTAAGTCGACTTAGTCCACTTTGTTAAGTCGACCTAACCACCCTTAAGTCAACTTAATAAAGTTGACTGAAGGGTTACTCCACATCCACACCATCCTTAGGTCGACCTAATGGGTGGTTCTTATTAAGTCGACTTAAGCTTTCATTAAGTCGACTTAAGGAATTTCTTAAACCGACTTAATGAAAGTCTGGTGTAGACAGGGAATAATTTAGATCGACTTAGCCTCCTTAAGTTGACCTAAATTGCTAGTGTAGACATACCCATAGAGCCTAATTATTTTGGCTTTTGGGTAGTGTTGGGATGTGTGGTTTTCACTCTGTTTTTAAAAAAAATTATGCAAAAAACCCCCCATGTTAATTAAGCATTACCCAGATCATTACTCCATGCTGAGTGGGAAGAGCTTCAGACACATTTCACAGCTAAGACATAATATTTTCTCCTGTTAGTTAAAAATACTATGATAAAAGAAAAGCCAAAGGAAAATCAAAACCCACAGAACGCCCATGTTGCTAAAATCTGAGGTTAATTCACAAAAGCAGAATCCTACTGATATAGCTAACCTACCACTTGGGCATGTTATTTCATATCATCCTTCTGTCTTTTTAAGAGTATAGTGAATTCAAAATAATGTCAGTCTTCAGACTGCTTTTTGTTCTTTAATTATTCCAGTACAAAACTGTTGAAGAATAATATTTTACCATGTGCTTTATTAATAAATGTGGTAAAATACTCATTTAACTTATTAGAACCATCCATGGTCTTTAAAACAGCTAATTCCTTGTCCCAGAAGACTTCGAATGAGTCCTCTAGGAATGAGATATGTTTTTCTATCTTTTTGTGAGGTTGCATTTTGGAAAGATGCATTGGGCTGCATTTTAGAAAACAGCAATTTTATAATAAATAAATAAAAAGAGGAGTCTTCTGGCACTTTAAAGCCTAACATATTTATTTTACACATGAGCTTTCGTGGGCAAAGTCCCACCTCGTCAGATGCCAGAGTGGAGAAAACTTACACTGAAAAAATACTTACAGTAATTTTATAATTTTTATATTTTTAAAATTTTATAAAAGTTTTATTTGCTAGCTGCTACGAATTATCAACCAAAATGGATATAAAGAGTTTGCTATCACTGAACATTAGGATAGTCATTCCTCTGAGGGAAATTTTCCAGACAACATTGAATTCAACTATTTCACTGAGCAGAGGGCATTCATCGTATTTATCAACACTGGTGTTAAGTGAACTGCAGGAGAGTGGGCAAAATCCCTCAGCTCACTGGTTCCAGCTTGGGATGACTTTATCTAGTGGCATTCTTTTAGAAGGAGACCATATATTAAGAACATGATGACAGATATTTTCTGCAATGACCCTGGCTTCCATTACAAGAGTAACTTGGGAGCCTAAAGTTTCTTTATTCGCAAAGCTCTATATGGGTCAGATTTTCAAGTGCTCAGCATCTACAACAAAAGACAGATTTCTCAAAAAAGACCCTCAGTTCTACTTAGGCACCTAAGTCTGGGCCAGTGTTTCATCAGCACCCGAGAGGCTGACATCCTCTGAAAAATCTCACTGTTCATTTTTGTGTCTAAGTGGGAGCTGAGCACGTTTGAAAATCTGTCCCTGCTCGCATGTCTATTATTTTAGATTTGTTCTAATAATCACATATCTAATTACCGTATTTTTCGGACCATAAGACGCACCTGACCATAAGACGCACCCAGTTTTTAGAGCAGGAAAACAAGAAAAAAATATTCTGAACCAAATAGTACCGGTAAACTAAATAGAAGAGAAAAGGAAGGGAAGAGAAAGGAAGGCAAAGAAGAGAAGAGGAAGGGAAGAGAAAGGAAGGCAAAGAAGAGAAGAGGAAGGGAAGAGAAAGGAAGGCAAAGAAGAGAA
>ML685865.1:7462095-7554891 GCA_007922175.1 Pelusios castaneus
CTCATTTTCCCCCCACTTTTGGGGAAAAAAAAGTGCGTCTTATGGTTCGAAAAATACGGTATGTTAAAACCATTTTCCCTATCCTGAGACAACTTGTTTTAATACAAGGAACCCTCTTCTGGCAAACCAAAACTACCCCAGTGCACAAAACGTACCAGTCATCAGATGCATTTTGCAACAACTTGATCAGGCTTCTAATCTGACCTTTGTATAGTTCAGTTCTCTTTATAACCATGTATGAAATAAACTTGTTGAATGGTGGTGGAGATTAAAACAGAATGTACACCAGAAACTGCCTGGCTCCAAGTAATATGAGAAGCCACTATTCCAGTCTGAATTCATGATCTTTTTCTGTGTAAATAAATAGCATGAGACTCTCACAAAGAGCAACATTTGTGCTTAGACTATCCTTTAAAAAATATTGTTAACAGATGCTCTCTCATCCCATAGCTGCGAATTAGTATTGAAAAATTAAAACACAGGCATGATACTGTAAAACCTGAGACTTAATGAGCAAATTAAATATTTTTAAAGATGTTCTTACAGTAAAAAAAGTGAATTCTGAGGTTGCTACCTGGAGAGTAATAGACTGTCTTTCGTCTCTCTTGCAAAAAATTAAGTGAAACTTTCTCATGGAAAGCAGACAATAGAAGAGTGGTATGTGGTAGGGAGTGGAAAGGTTTTGGCAGCCAGGATGAAAATCCTCCATGGGGAATACAGGCAAGATTCACTAATACAACACTGCCAGTTACACATTCACAAATGTAAGCTCTCCTTGCTGGAGACTACATTTGTACAGCACAGTGGATTCTGATAAAGGTACTACTGTAATGTACAATATTTAATAAGACAAGAATGTTAAAATAATTTTCATAAAGTGATTATTATAAAATATAGAAATACTATATTTAAGACATGAATAAGGATGTAATACATAATGAGGATATTTTATCACTGGATCCTCAACAACTGAGCTGACTGAAAATTCTGGATGGAACCAGTTTCTAATTAGAAAGTGCAGTTTTACTGAAATCAAATCATGTTCTCAAGAACAAGTCAAAAAAATCCCATATAATGTTGAAATGCATCATTTCAACTTTATTATTTCACTCTGGTAATGCAAAATGTTTTGGTTTTGACTTTATCATTTCGATTTATTTTGTTTCTACTATTATATTAATATATTATTTTGCTTATATTTCAACACAAGCAAAACCAAAACAGTTTAGCATTACTGAATTATAATTGATAATTCCAACCCAATGTGGAGGGGTGGGGGTGGGTCATGGAACACCCTGCACTATGTCTGAGGAGCACCAGTGTTCCCTGGAACACCAGTTGAGAAACACTGGTCTAGATGAAGTTCAAGGCCAGCCATTCTGATTGTATGTACAAAACTGCTAGATTATGAAACAAAATTCACACATCAAATCCAAAACTCTACTTGTGGCACAGCCTATAGCTTATAGTAGTCTATTCTAGACAGAGCAGCTGCCCCGCCATTCATATAAAACATTCAGAACCCCCAAACTGTATGTACAATTAGTCACCATTTACTCCATGAAATATTAAAGTTAACTAATATTAAAAGACCATTTGTTATCTGTCTATTACAAATTATCACTTTCGTACTGTGACTGCTGAATGATGTTAAATGGAAGCTAAACCTATATGTAACATTTAATTTTATACTACTACTACCAATATTATTAATGTACTCAAATGACATTCAGAATTGTGTATTTAAGCTGGTACATCATATTGACATAATGGAACATAGGGATAAAATGTAAGTGATAGAATATAATAGAAATTGGTTTAACACAATATATACTGTATGTCACATCCTGCCTGAATATGCTTCACCGTCTTTTGAGATATGTTCTATGTAAAGTTTACGCAGAGCACGTAACTAACACTGTGAATTCAAGTACACATGGGAGACTTCACAAGACCAGCCTTTATACCCTTCCACATCAGATTTAACTGACAAACAACAGTTAGATTTTTTTCTGATACCATGTTTCACTGTGCAGTGCTTTCTAGGAGAGGCACAGTTAGGTTTTCTAATAATGAAATAGAAGACTCATTCCTGAAAAATGATAAGATTTTTTTAATGTAAAAATATTTTTTAAATTAAGTAGCAATTTTTTGTATATATTAATTTTGAAAATAATGACATTCAGTTCTGATTTCAAACACAAGAAGAGGCACAGCCATACTTCTTATCCAACTGCTAACACATGCATGGGTGCAAGGGCAGTGGCTGATTTCACAAGATATACAGGTGTGAATCGAGGTTCGGACACATCCTGTGATGCTTGCAAAAGAAGTTAACATTTTTACAAATTACTTACTGTGTGCCCCGCCCACGCCCAATGCAGTGCGGTCACTCTCTCACTTTTTACCATTAGATAATGTAGTGCCACACACATGGGTGTCGGCAGTGGGATCAAACCTGGGAGCGCTTGAGCATAATTCATGAGCTAAAAGATACATGTCTGTTAGCCAGGGATGTGTAGCAAGTTCATCAATCTCTAGCTGGTTTAGTCACCACTAGAGGGGGATAGAGTGCCACTTCTAAGCAATCAGGGGCTACTTACTGCCTCTGCCCAGGGGGGCAAGTCCCAAGCTTCAAAGACTTCCCAGTTGAGTTTCCTGAAGGACCAGTGAGGGTCACCACTTGTAAACACTGACCCACATCCAGGTGTTGGCAGTGGGGATCAAAACTGGGACCTCTTCCCTTGAAAAGTTAAGTCGACTTTATTAAGTCGACTTAAAGTCAACCTTATTAAATCGACTTAACAAAGACGACTTTAACTTTTCAAGTGTAGACAAAGCTCCTTTTTGACCTTATTAAGTCGACTTAACACTTTAAGTTGATTTAATAAAGTGGATTTAGGCACTAATCCCCATCCACACTGGCTTAAGTCGACCTAATAAGGTTGACTTAAGCATTAAGTCAACATAAATCGAGGTGTTATTAAGTCGACTTAACTTTTCCTTAAGTCGACTTAAGGAAATGCTTATGTTGACTTAAGGGAAGCCCAGTGTGGACGTGGAGTAGTTTAAGTCGACTTAAGCCTCCTTAAATCGACTTAATTTGTAAGTGTAGACACGCCCCTTGAGTTTAATTCATGAGCCCCTATTACATGAGCTAAAAGATGCCCGCACGTACACGCACGCGCACACACACACACCATCTGTTAGCTAAAGCTGTATCAGGCTCATCAACTTCTAGCTGGCCTTAACCATCACAAGAGGAGGACAAAATGCCACTCCAAGCAAGCAGGCGTTATGTAATACTGATGGAATTCACCATCCTGGGCTGCTCACACAGATTAGTATTGTTTTACCTAACAGTATGAGGTAGGAAGGTAAAATGAAACTTTCTAACATCATCCATTCATAATTTACACTAGTAAAACACATGAGACTAGTAAAACACATAATTTAGATTAGTAAAACACTGCCAACGCCCGGATGTGGGTCAGTGTTACAAGTGGTGACCCTCACTGGTCCTTCAGAAAACTCAACTGGGAAGTCTTTGAAGCTTGGGACTTGCCCCCCTGGGCAGAGGTAGTATAGCCCCTGATGTGGGCGATGTTCCAGTCAAGAAACATTTACATATTTATAGAATCATAGAATAATAGGGTTGGAAGGGACCTCACGAGGTCATCTAGTCCAGCCCCCTGCTAAAAAGCAGGACCACTCCCACTAAATCACCCTAGCCAGGGTTTTGTCTAACCGGGCCTTAAAAATCTCCAAAGGTGGAGATTCTAACACCTCCCTAGGTAGCCCATTCCAATGCTTCACCACCCTCCTAGTGAGAAAGTTTTTCCTAATATCCAACCTTGACCTCCCCAGCTGTAATTTGAAACCATTGCTCCTTGTTCTGTCCTCTGTTACCCTCGAGAACAGTCTACCTCCCTCCCCTTTGGAGCACCCCTTCAAGTAGTTGAAGGTTGCTATCAAATCTCCCCTCAGTCTTCTCTTCTGTAGACTAAATAAGCCTAGTTCCTTCAGTCTCGCCTCGTAAGTCATGTGCCCCAGCCCCCTAATCATTTTCATTGCCCTCCACTGGACTCTTTCTAATTTGTCCACATCCTTTCTGTATGGAGAGCCCAAAACTGGACACAGTATTCCAGATGCGGACTCACCAGTGTCGAATAGAGGGGAATTATCGCATCCCTCTCTCTGCTGGCAATACTCCTACTGATGCAGCCTAATATGCCATTGGCCTTTTTGGCAACAAGGGCACACTGTTGGCTCATATTCATCTTCCCGTCCACCATAACCCCCAGGTCCTTTTCTACAACGCTGCTACTTAGCCGATCGGTCCCCAGCCTGTAGCAGTGCATGGGATTTTTTCGTCCTAAGTGCAGGACTATAGTCGAGACACAAGGTAGATAAAGTAATATCTTTCATTGGAGTAACTTCCGTGGTAGAAGGTATTAGCTTTCAACCATGGACTTAACAGGGACACTGGTTTCATGGCTCATAACAGCAATTTATAACACATCCACCACCCCTTCTTGTTAACTCTTAAAGGACCACTTCATACTTCTTTTGCATAACAACCTGACTTTGACTACGCACATCATTTCAAGTGGCCTCTTACAATGTTTAACAATCTGTTAAATTTAACAATCTGTCCCAACCATTGTCTCCTTAATGGCTCATCAGGTTTCTCCCTTTGTCCCATTGTAGGTGGGAGCTTCCTTAAGGAGACAATGGTTGTTCACACCCTCCTGTCTAAGGCATTTCTCCAGAATGACACAAGTTAAAGTATAGATATAACATCAAATTCCTAACTTCTAATCGAAACAGAATTCCTAGACATAAACTATATAATCATTCCCAGCAAATTACTACCTTTCTATTGATACCAAACATGACATAGTTCCTATGGATTATAGCATTTATGAGATATCCATAGAACTAATATCATAAATGCTTCCCTAAATCCAGACAGCGTCACACCCTGCCCACATGCCCTGCCAGGGTCCCTGTCCCCCTTTGCCCCATTGCACACAAGGAGTGACCCCCTGCCACCGTGGACCTGCCCAAGGTCCCCCTAGCCACACAAAGTTGACCTAGAGCACCCAGTGTGGACGCTCTAGGTCGACTTTGTAAGTTCCCCTTTAAGTCGACTTTAATTTTAAGTGTAGACACACTAAGTCGACATAACTAAGTCAACTTAAAGTTGACTTAGTTAAGTTGACTTAGTTAAAGTCGACTTAAATTAACAAATGTAGACATAGCCTATAAGTGGTAGTTCAGACACAGCCTCACACATTCTTCTTCCTTCCCCAAACCTGACAAAGAGCTCTTGGTAGCTTAAAAGGTTGTACTTTCCACAAACAGAAGTCAGTCCAAAAAAAAAAAAGATATTGCTTCACCTTGTCTGTTTCTCATATCCTGGGACCAACATAACTACAGTAATACTGCAACCATATTCATAGATGCTCAGATAGCATAATGACAAATGTAGATAAAAATCTAGATTGTCTATCTGATGTTTGCTCAGTCTTCACTGAATATTATTTTCTCCTAGCATTTGGTAAGCTAACGTCATTTCAGTGTTCATTATTACTAACCTTTGAGGAAACAGAAATGCATCAGATAACTGTTTTCAAACAAACAAACCTCTTTCTCATATAAGTAAACAATTTTTATTGTTGGTGAAAGTTTAAGTGGGAGAGCCAGAAAACATTCTGACCCTTAATTCCAGGGTTTAGCTTTTTGAAATGCCAGAATTTATTTAACATGACATTATAAAAGTCATGTTTCATAACTCCCTAGCAGTCCTAAATAAATAAAAATGCTAATTCCAGTTATATTTTCAGTGCCTGTTTATTTTTGCCTCCTTCCTGTGCTCCATGTGGTAGCTTCTCTGAGATTTTGTATCTAGTTTTCTCCTGTTCTCCCCTATCTTTTCATTTCCCAAGGACTTTATCCCATTCTGTACTTTTGTTAAACTCCATACTGCTAACCCTGCTCTTTCTTTCATTCTGATTTTTGTTTTTTGCTTTGATTTCCCTCTCTCTCTCTAATCCTCATACACCTATAGGCTATGTCTACACTTGGCCACATAAGTCGACTTTGCTAAGTCGACTTAAAGTCGACTTAGCATGTCTACACGATAAAATTAGGTTGACTTAAAGTGGACCTTGCCAAATCGACTTAGCGCATCCACACTGGACGCCTAAGTCTACTTGTAGGGGCTAGGTGGACCTGGGACTGGTCCATGGTGGCAGGGGGAGCACCCCTTCCAAAGTGCCAGAAAAGTCAACTTTAAAGTAGGCTTAATAAAGTCGACTTAAAATTTCTTTAAGTCAACTTAAGGAAATCGTAGTGTAGACGCAGAGTACATTAAGTCCACTTAAGCAGGTTTAAGTCAACTTAATTTACAAGTGTAGATGTACCCATAGACACTAATGTCAGATGAGACCATCATGATCATTCTAGTATGACTCCTGCAAAATGCAGGCCACAAAACCTCACCCATCCACTCCTGTAATAAACCTCTAACCTATGACTGAGTTATTGAAGTCCTGAAATCACGGTTTCAAGACTTTAAGGTACAGAGAATCCACCAGCAACCTCTTTTTCTTTCTTTTCCTTTCTCCATTATCTTTGGCTATGTCCCACTTTACTTTTTTCTTCTCATTTTTCTTTATTTTCTAATGCAGAGTTTCAGTGGATGGTCTGTGAAGCACCATTATTCTGTGGTCCCAGTTCTGGTCATCTAATGGGATAATGAAATATTCTGAGAACCAAGCAACAGGGTATTGGAAGCTTTGAAGGGGAGGTCTTCTGTAGTAGCATCCCTTTCGTGAAATAGTCTGCAGAAAAAATTAGTGAGAGAATCCCAGCTCTAGAAGTCTTCTCTTTCCTCCCAACTACTTCCACCTCAGTTATTTCTCATTTTACTTCTACCCTGCTGCCTTTGTCTTGCTTTTAGGTGGATTGCTGACTGGCTGGCAGTGGGAACAATTCCCTATGCTGGTTTTCACAGCATTATCTGTAGAGTTTTACGAAAGAATCAGCCATGGCTGATCTGGTCTGTTTTCACTGGAACCACAGGTACCAAAGTCGTGTAACCCTTCTGGCACTTGAAATCAGCAGAACCAAGGGCAAGGTTCAACATTTAGGGTTTGTTTTTTTTTCAACAATACAACCCAAAACCGGCTCAAGCCCCTACCCAGTAACCTAAGACAATTACACACCACCCCTTGGGCACCTATCGAGGCAAATATTCCCCTCACAAGTAAAGGAAGTGAGTGTAGAAAAGAGACATTTAGTAAAAAGGGGAACAGTAACCTGGCATTAACTTAGGAAAAGCTGCAAGCAAAACCATTAACCACACACAAAACCATTAACAAAACTTCCAGCCCAGAGTGTGTTGGACAGTTTTCTTTTCCCTCAGGCTCTTAAATCCAGCAACAAGAAGTCCCTTTAATGTGTCCCTCCTTTCACAGCACCCCATTTATAGCTGTTGCCCTTAATCAGGACAGGAGCAGAGTCTAGAGATGCAGCTGCGGAATTTACCTTCCAACCTAGTTGGTGGGGAAAGGGAAAGAAGGAACCTTGCTTGATCTGCTGTCCAGCTGCTATGCTCTGGCCACTCTGCCAGCTGCTCTGTGGGCCACTCTGTCAGTCGTCCACTAGCCGCCCTGCCACGCACTCTGCTCTGCTGCACACTTTCACCTTCTGCTACCACCTTCTTCTCCACAATGACGCTTGCAGGTCAGTCTTTTGCAGTTCCACCCAGCTCTCAGTGAATGTCAGATCTTGGCAGGTGAACTTCAGTGCTGAAGCTCGGCAGGAACTCTGCCCCATATTAGATGATTTCAGGTTTAGGAAGCACTTAACAAAAGACTCCTAGTGGAATCTTAACTAGCTCTAGTTTTGAAAATGAGAAGGGGAGGTTAAATCATGGTGGGGCTCTTAGGTAGAACCCCTTATTTTCAGACAGGAATACCTGTCCCCACCCTGATCAACCTTCACAGAGTTCTGGTGTCCAAGCCCCTTGGTTAGCCAGTTTGATTCAGATGATAGTGACCTTCCATTAGAACAGGCTAAGCACATTTCTACTGCCCTCTACTCACACAATAATGAGAACAGCATTTCATCACCCCTGCATTTAACACTTTGTAACCCAACACCGGTCCAAGGGATCAATTGGGCAGAGCAATCCCATCATGCTGAGCACCTACACAGGGTGGGTGGGTGTGCTCATGCAAATACAGCTGCTCTGATGCCTGTTCACTTCCCCCAGCCAGCTTGGCAGGGGAGGGCTCATTCAGTTGGAATATGGTGTGTGTATGTTCATTTCGCGAGTTACAGGCTGGTGAACATTTCAGATACATTTATCAAATGTGCATAATCATAATCTGACCTACATCTGATCTCATTTCCTCCCTCTTTCTTTCTTGCTCTCTGTGCTACTCACAATCCTCTCTCTTTACTGGTCTCAATCTTCTTGTACTCTCAGCTTCACATCTTCAGGAATGCAGTCCCCTCTTATCGGAACAATCTCTCACTCCCTGTCTGCCAGATATCCTCTAAAAACCTAGGTTTTTTTAGCAATCGTTCCTTCTTATTCTCATCCACAATTTCTCCTTACTGTCTCCTACCTAAATGTACCATATCTTGTCTGGTGTCTGTGCCTTATATTGTAAGATTCTGGGGCAGAAAATGTTTCTTCATCTATGAGCCTGGTTCTCCATTATGTAACACCAATTTTAAGCCAATGGAACTATTGAAATAAATGGAGTTACACCAGTGTAGAACCGACATAACGGACTGGAGAATCGGCCCAGTATTTATAAAGTGCCATCTACATTTACATCACTCTATAAATGACTTCCTGAATTAAAAAAATTATAGACACATATACTGTTCAGCAGAACTCACCTGATATTTTATGCCCTAATATTTTGATGACTTCTGTGAAAAGTCATATAAATCAGCAAGAAACAAAGAGAAGCCAAAGGAATCCAGCAGAAGAGAGAAAGATAAACATTAACAATTGCAAAAGAAAAGTGGACTTCTGGTTTTGTATGTACTTTTATTTATTAAAAAGCATTATTAACTAGGAAATTACTTGTGAGACTAACCACTTCTAAGGGACAGGTGTTCTGGGAAAAATACACAAGGACTATTGTACTCGATATTAAGAAGCAATATACCTTTTACACATCAGTTATGCACCACCAACCATCTCTTTGTTAGTTTAAAATGGGGAATGTGTCTACATTTTTTCATATTGTTCCTTCACTGTTAATTTAGAGTACAGTCATTCATTTTTCAACCCTTTACCAGTCGGCATTCATCTTAAGTGCCAGACAGGTTAAAGATTTGACAAATCTGCATCACCCCTCATCATGCAACATACACAATTCACACTCTTGCAATATTTGATCATTCATGTTTACATGAACAGTTGTTTCAATTAACTGCTAATGATTTGTCAAATCAAATGTCACTAAATCTTGCTTGGGAAAGGTGAATTAATGTGAAATTTCTAGTCTCTTCACTTTATGGTCCAGTATTAAGTAACGTCTCAAATGTTTGTCCAAAAGTAGAAGCCTCAACATAAAAACAAACATCAGAATGGATGTTTGCAATTTTGTTTGATCACTGCTCTTATAAAAAAATTGTACAGACCACATTGCCTTATTCAGAACAGCATTTGATACTATTTCCTATTTGTGTTAAAAAAAAATTAAGTTTCCCATCACATACTACACCCAAATTGGAATCAACCATCAGTTACTCATTCTACAGCATCAGGGTGCATGAGGTATGTTCTGCTGCACTGTGGTTATGTGCAGGTTACAATAACTAAATGTCACCATTTTTAAAGTTACTGCGTCTGAGCTGTAAAGAACTGGCATCTTCCAGAACCATATCTATGAATGAAGGCTACGCCTGTCAAGGCCCCTGACTCAGGTGAAAAGGATGGCATTGTGGCTGGGACTCTGCAGATGTGGATTCTTTTCCTGGCTCTGCCACAGAAGTACTGTGTGACCTTGGGCAAGTCACTTCACTTCTCTTGATCTCGTTCCCCATCTATAAAGTGTGGAGAACTCTTCTTCTTTCCGCTCTAGCTCTCACGATTGGAAAAAAAAACCAGATTGAAAATGTTGCTTGTCAAGTCTAAAAAACTAGAAGGCAAATGAAAAGAGACCCAAATGTATTATTTTTTAAGATGTTTAAGCCAATTTTATGCTTCTAAATGCCTGCGTGCTGCTCACAAGAGCTGGCCAATTTTTCCAGTCTCTGAAATCAATACAGTAACTACTGGATAAGAGCAGAGAACTCTGGTTGTAAAGGCAGAGGGGCGTGGGAGGGAGCAGGCGGCCTTGCTTTGGCAGCAAACTTTTCCACGGGCAGCTTCATCAAATGAGCGTTCCCACTTTCCAAAAGAGACTCAAAAGCCCTGACTGGGACCGCTGTCTCTACGCTGAAAGGAACAGCAACATCATGAATTGCTCGATTAATTGTTCAGACACTTTCGAAGAGGCAAAGAATGGTCAAGTTACTAACAGGCCCCTCTTATGCTGCACTTGCAGCAGCTCAGGCCAAAGTTCAGCTAAAAGTAATTGATTTAAAATGATGTGATCCGCTCTAATCTGAGGTTTGTGCACAAAAGAAACCAAATGCACTTTTGTAAACACCTGCCAAATGACAGAGAACCTGCCTGTATACAAGAGGGTTGAAGACATGCTTATCTTTATATGAACAGACATTAGTAAACAAAACTTTTCTATTAGCAATGCAAGGATTGTGCACCACTATTCAGTACCAAAGAGACCATTTTAAATACAGAAGGGTTAAGTACCATTGTCACATACAACCTATGGCTTCTCTATCCATTTTCTGATATATCGCAATGAAGTCTAGTATGTTCATAAGGAACCAGGAAAGAAACCCATGACTTCAATAATGGTTCTGAACTCAGACATCTAACGACTAATGCCTGACTCAGTTTGGAGGATCCTTATTATTGCCAGTAACTTAGCAGGTAAAAGTTTCATGGTGTTTCTCTACATTTGTATTTAAGGGAAAGATTCCTCCACTGCTTTACATGCAAGGCAGCCAGAATTTGCACATTTATGCTCCAAAGTTTGTGGGGCCATAATTCTATGTTTCTTCAATATGAAATAGCAGGTCATAAGCAGAGCACATAATGCATCTCAAAACAGGAGTCACTCCTCAAAATTAGAGGCATTTTTAAAAAGTCCTCGTTTCTCAGTATTTGACAGTCTTCACATTATCCAGTTTCATTACTACAGTGTGTCCATCTTCAAAAATCAAAAAATTCTTTGAAGCACAGGCTTACGTTTGTCAAGGGAAACAACTAGCGCTTCCAGAGGATTAAACCACCCACAATTAATACCAATTAATTTGTTTTCCAGAAGACTGGTAGTATTCTGAGAGGTAGAAGCCTCCATGCTTGACCACTGGACTGGAGAAAGCACAAAACAATATACTACAGGGAAAAATCGACCACTAGAAAAGAGCTGGACTAGATGACCTATTTGAGCTTTTCCATCTCTAATTTCTTTGATTCACTGTATATGCACATACGGTATTACTTACACTTATTAATAACCATGGATTTAAAAAGATTCGTTTGTTTGAAATGTGTGTAATACCCCTCTTTATTACAAGTACACATACACTTTACACAAGGCCATATGCAGACCAATTTTTCCAACAGTGTTTCCAAATCTAATCTTTGGTTTTAAGCAAAGCAATGGAACAAAAAGCAAACCAAAAATCATCCTTAAACTCCGTGTTATGCAATAAGTCTGCTTTGAAAATAATTCCATAAAAAAGAAAAATACCTCAGTGGATTTAATCACCTTTCCTACTTCCAGGATATGACCAGATGAAACTCTTGTAACTTTGAAAGAGCTGAATCAAGAAGCCTCTCACACACATTAGACAGTGTTTTAGATTGCTCCAGAACATTCCAAAATCAAAATCAGCAGATAACTCCCAAATAAAAGCCAATTAATATATGACAGAAAATATATGGAAAGTGTTAATGCAAAATGAAGGATGATGGTAAAGGCTAGAGCCACAAATTAAGTTAGGCATCTAACTGCCACTTTAGGTACCATGTCTCAGTCCAAACTTCAGATCCTCAAAACCCCAGCTCAGTGGTTGCCTAACTCTGCAGGTGCCTAAAGTTCCTTGTCACCCAAATGACAAGTAAAGTCTTCTAGGCATCTAAACTGCTGATAGGCATTCACAGAGCCACCTAAGGCCTAAGTCCCAGAGAGATCCTCAAACTAGGTGTCACTCTGCCTATCTCATTGGTGGGGCCCAATCTGGGAGTGCATCTACACTTGTAAATTAAGTCGACTTAAGCAGGCTTAAGTCGACTTAAGGAAATTTTAAGTCGACTTAATAAGACCTAGTTTTACGTCGGCTTACTGGTTAAGTCGACTTAAGCCAGTATAGACGTGGCTTAGCTCTAAGTCGCCTTAAAGGGTCCCCAGGGCTCTCCCACTGACCTCCCTCCCAGGGTGCGTGGCATAGCAAGAGCCTGGAGTGCCCACCCACACACAGGGCAAGACACAGCCCTGCCCACCCTGCTCCTGTCCCTGTCCTGCTCAGCCCCCATGTATCCTGGTACAACGGGGAAGATGCTGAGCTCCCTGGCACTTTTGGAGGGATGCCCGGAGAAGGGGGGCACCCCTTCCCACCATGCACCACTCCCAGGTCCACCTAGCCTCTACAAGTCAACTTAGGCATCCACTGTGGACGCTCTAAGTTGATTTGGCAAGGTCGACTTTAAGTCGACCTAAATTTAGTGTAGACATGCTAAGTCGACTTATTTGAACAAGTGTAGACATCGCCTGGTAGGCATTCTCAGAGGCTATCGACGGCATTCTCAGAGGCCACGCCTACCATATACCCACACAAAACAGAGCCAAGAAGGAGGTATGTCCTCTTCCTTCACCCCATATCCCAGTCGTTCAAGCACTCAGCTGGGATGTGGCAGACCCAGGTTGAAATCCCCAGCCTGAATAGTTCTGATCAGGAATTTAAAAATAAACTTCTCAGAGGAGTGCCCTATGCTGGGGCTTGTAGCTCTCAATACCTCCTTTTGAAACTGTTCCACTTTGTCTAAAATAGTTAGTGGCAGATGCATCTTGTTAAATCTAATCTGGAGAGACCACTGGAAGAACTACCAGTTAGAAAAGGTTCTACAGATGTGTTTTGTTATGTATAGAATCACCCCCAGCCTCCGTCCCCGCCAAAAGAGTTCCGTTAAAATATATATATACCGGTATATTCTATTTAAAGCAAGGTTGGGAACTTTACTTGTTTACAGTTACACGATCTTGGATATTCTGAGGAGATGACTGGTGATCTATTGAGGGGCATAGTTTCAGAGAACAAGAATTACAGGTGAAATTCATTGGTCTTCTCCAAAATTACCCATTTAATTGAGGTCCGACTTGGAAACTTCCTATAAAAGCTCAAGGGATATGTCAAAAAGAAAGCACAACTGAAAAACTGCCCAATACTACAGCAGTAAAGGAAAAACAAGACTAACGGAGTTCAAAAGATGAAAGCACAGGCAACCTTAGTTCTGGCATTTCCTAACTTTTGAGTGTGTGACTCTGAAACCTTAATGTTAACTTCTTTAAAGTAATAACATGCGGAGACAGCAGTTGATGTATTGGGTGAGCCGAAGGTACTCTCACGAGGTGAGAAAACAGAATCCCAAACAGAGTAAAATTCTGAAGTGCAAGAGAGTCTGAATAACTTGAGTGAGAAATCAGTTCTGTAAATGTAACCTGGATTCCTGCCCAGATGCCAAAACCAAGCTTTATGTATGTGTGAGGAGACGACCATGTGGCTTCTCTGCAAATCTCCTGGCTAGGGGCAGATCTGAGGTTAGCAGCCAAAGCTGCTCTGAATAGAATTTACTGAGCCTTGACATGACCTTCAGGATTCAGGCCTGCAAAGCTGTTGCAGTGAGATGCAATCAGACAGTCACTGCCATCAGACAACTGGATACTATGACCACTGGTGTCGCTAGGCACAGGCCCCATAGGCTCATGCCCTGAACCAGAGGACAGCCTCCTCTGGGCCACTTCCTCTCCCTTCCCCAGGCCATCCCCAGCAGGGGACAGAGCGGGGTGAAGGGCGGGGCTGGCTTCCTGGGGCTGGCACTCTGGGGCAGGCAGTGCTGTGTTGTAGCTGGGGTGGGCCCCTCTTAGTCCAGGGAATGGGGCTGCCTTGAAGCCCAGGGCCCTGTACTAAGAGGGGCCCAGGCCTCCCAGAGCATCACTGGCCCATGTCGCCCCCAGGCTGGGCTGTCCCACGGTGCACCACAGTGCTTCCTGCCTCCAAGTGCCAGCCCTGCCCCCTGCTGGCCTCCCACTCTTCAGCAAGAACCCTGGAAGCTCTGAGGTCCCTGACCCTGAAGAAGGCCACATGGCAGGGCTGCCACAGACCCTGGAATCCCTGGGATCCCCGGCAGCACACCTGGTGAGCTGCCAGGAAACCAGCTTTGTCAAAACAATGTTGAACCAAATGTTTCTGAAAAGCATTTTGGTTTCAACTAAGTGGAATTTTTCAATGAAACTATGCTCTATCCCACCTAGCCAGTTCTAAGCCGTCACAGTTTCGAGACACAATTCTGCAGCATCACCTAATCCATGTAAAATACAGTGCAAACTGGATCAGGCATTAGACAGAGCCTGAAGCTCAGTCACCTCTATGGGCTGAACTCACTCCAGTAGGAACATGACCCTTCTAAAATGCTTCTGCATGGAATCAAGAGTGGGAAAATAGAGAATGGTTCTACTCATACAAGTAGATGGTGCCGTACTGAGGACATGTACACACGATCACTTTCTCGCACGATACGGCTCCTTACCGTGCGATAAATCTTCCAGCGTACACACGAGCATTTTCCCTGTTGCACGGCAACACCCTCTTTCCCCGCAACAGTTAAACCACTCAAATCGAGAGTGGTTAGGCTTACCGCAGAACAGCTGTTCTGCAGTAGAGCTCATGGGTACAGGTTTTCCAATTTTGACAGCCTCTGGAAATGTCCCCGAGTGCCAATCGAGGCCAATATGGGACGCCGGTTCGGGCCAGCCCCCTAGCCCAACTGCTGGAGTTCGGGCGGCAGCAGGGGCTGCGGTGCTGAAGCGTGCAGCCCCCGCCACCACCCGAAGCCCAGCGGCCGAGGTAGGGGGTTGGTGCTTCAGCACCGCAGCCCCCTCCGACTCCTGCCAGGCTTCGGGTGGCGGCGGGGGCTGCAGCCGACCCCCTTCACCACCTGCCGAGCTTGGGGAGGCAGCAGGGGCTGCAGCCAGCCCCCTAGCCCAGTGAACCCCTGGGGCAGCCCACTGCCAGCCAAAAGGCTGGCTGTGGGCAGTGCATGGTGGGACAGGTGCCCACCATGCACTGCTCCTTGTAGCTCAAAGGAGCGTTCACACGTGTGAACACTCCTTTGCGCTACAAGGAGCACATATGTACACACAAAAGCGGTATATTTATAGCTCTTTCCTTGTCCTGCAACAGCTTATTGCGGGACAAGTTTGTCGTGTGTACATAGCCTGAGAGTAGGCTTCACCTACATTACCTCGAGCATATGCACAGAAGAAGCCTCTGCAATACTAATACATTACAACTTCAAGAGCTAGATACCGTTACCAACCAAAATAAGGTGGGGGGAGGGAAAGATATCAGGTCTCTGTGGATGATAATGGAATCAGAGACCTGAAGAGCAAGCCAAACTAAATCAGTACATGAGGAAATGAAGCAGATGCTAGCTAACAACTCCCATTCCCTCTATTATTGTGAAGCTTACAGGCTGTCTGGCTATTGTTTTTCCTACCCAGAGGTGCCTCTGTTTCAATGATGTTGCATGAACTATGTAACAGTTTGCAAAATGCTTCAATCTGCATGTTGATAGATAGTGAGCACAACTCTGTTGTCATGGAACTTGCCACAGAATCCAGCCTTTACCAGGGAATTATACTTTAGAACTAAGCTATAATTACTTTAAAAAAAACCCCAACATTTCTAGCCTTCATTTTTGTGAAGAGAAACCTTCTACAGAGGAACTAAAGCAAACCAATGCTGTGTTCTCAGATGTGTGACTTGCCTTATCTCAGTGGGGTGTTAAGAATCAACATTAACTACTTCACCCGATTGTTTTAGCAGACCTGAAAATTGTTGCCCACACCTGAAGAGCACTGTGTAAGCTGCAAAGCTTGTTTCAGAGGGGATCAGGGGCCGCAGGGCCCCGCTCCAGCAGGACCATCCCCTTGCCTGGGACCCCGGCCCCGCCAGGCTAGGGCCCTGGCCCTGTGCGGAGAGGGAAGGGGGGCAGTTCTGGGGGGGGCCTGGCTGGTGGGCTCCCAGGGTGGCAGGGACGACTGGCGCATGCAGTGCAGCTTCCGATGCGGCCCTGAGGCTACGCCTCAGGTCATACTGCATGCTCCAGTCTGCCCTACCGCTGCCAGGGTCCGACCAGCCAGGCTGTGGCCAGCCCACCTTGTCCCCAGGGGCTGAACAGCCAGGCTGTGGCCAACCCACCCTGTCCCCAGGGGTGGAACAGCCAGCCCAGAGATGAGCCGGGGGCACATAGCCTGGCCTCTGGGCCAGCCTCCGTCCCCGCCCCCGGGAGCAGATCAGCCGGCCCAGGGGTGGGGAGGGAGCAGGAGGGCAGCCTGCACCACTCCCACCAGTACGAGCAGGGTGGTGGGCTCCCACAAGGTGGTGGGCCCAGACCCTGTTGGCCCATGCAATAATCCACCCCTGCTCTCACCAACAGAAGTTGGTCCAGAAACAGATAGTACCTCACCCCTCGTCTCAAAGGCTGCGTCTACACTGGTAAATTAAGTCGACCTAAGCTTGCTTAAGTCGACTTAATTTACCCTGCGTCTACACTAGTTTCCTTAAGTCAACTTAAGCAAGCTGCTTAAGTCTACTTAAGGAAAATAAAGTCGACTTAATTAAAATTGTCAACTTTATAAAACCACCTTCCTAGTAGATCTAAGGCTTAAGTCAACTCCCTAGAGAAGACTTAAGCCAGTGTAGACATCGGGTAGCCCTAAGTCGACTTAGGGCTACCCCAGAGCTACACCAATGCCCTCCCTGCCAGGGGGGGGCACAGGGGGAGCCTGGCATGCCCCCCCACCTGGCAGGGCAGAGCCTTGCCCACCCTGCCAGGGTCCCTGTCCCCCTTTGCCCCATTGTACCTAGGTACAATGGGGCAAAGGCTGAGCCCCCTGGCATTGGGCAAGGGGTGCCCCCCCGCCCCCGTGGACCTCCGCTAGGCCCCCTAAGCCCCTAGAAGTCGACCTAGGCGTCCAGTGTGGATGCTCTTGGTCGACTTTTTAAGTTCCCCTTTAAGTCGACTTTATTTTTAAGTGTGGACACACTAAGTCGACTTAAATTAACAAGTGTAGACATAGCCAAAGTGACCAATACAGCTACAACACTACTGCATATTTCAACAGAAACACGGAATCAAAATAACTTGTTTGATTTGCTGAAATGGACTAACAGACTGCCCTTCTGGGACTGTTTGAATTGACAGTGTGACTTACCCTTCTCTGCATGCGTGTGCGTGTGTATGTGTAACACACTGCAGTTTCCATTTCATGCATCTGATGAAGTGGGATAATACCCATGAAAGCTCATTCAATAAATAAATTTGTCAGTCTTCAGAAGTGTCACAGGACTCCTTGTTTATTCAACTCATCTGTTCATCCATCATGTTGGATGCAGTGTCACACACTGGGGATGTGAGAGGCAGCTGGATTCAGCAAGGATTGCTGAGACTGGGAAAAGGAAGTTCAAGCCCCCCACAGCCATTACCATCATCTTTCCCCCTGCCTAAAAATGGGGAGGGCAAGAGGAGATCCCTTTTCTTCCCAGCGCTCACCCTCCCACCCCATAAAAAAATCACATTCACCGTGGGAGGTCCAAAACCCAAATCAATTCCTATGCCTTTTCCCAGATCCTTGACTCAGCTGTCAAAATCCTGGCTCCTGCCTTCTCTCTCAACAACTTCCAAAATGCAACGAGTACAAAAATATGTAACATTCCAAACACTGAAAATACAGGGCCAATGTGAGCTCTTTGGAGCAGGGGCTGGGCCTTCTGTTATAGTTTAAATTGTCTATTATATTATAGGCACTACAAGAAATGCAAAATAGCAAACTATAATAATGGATTACTCCAGATTTATGGTGGGCTCATGAAACAGAATTTGCCCCACTGCATTTAATATAACAATAAATAACAAATAATGTTGTCTGAGTTGCAAGATAAAAGAAACAACCCTAATAAATTGAAGCTTCAAGATATGTGAATCACTTACTGAAAAAGAATGATGCGATTTCAATTTACTAATATAATGATGTCCTTCTACTTTCCCCACCCTTGTTGTTTGGTTAGATGCCCCTCATTTGGCTGGTTTAGCTTGCTATTAGATGGAAGGTCTCTGGTGTCTCTCCTTATTTCCATTAAGTGCCTAACCACGTATGGATCCTCAAAAATAAGTAATAATAATTAATCATTATTTAATTCAGTGAAACCTTCCATTTTGAGAGTACCTGAAGCTGCTGCAGATCTTCAGTTTGCTGCACGGATTCAGCAGCAGAGTACTGTAAAACCAAAAGACCTTGCTGCAGAATCAGGTTCAGCTTCCTATATAATACACAGGGCTATGGCTTATCATGTGAAAACTATTGTTAGATGAAGAATGAAAGTTGTCTGCAGCGGGATACGTTTCTTTGTGTTGTCATAAGGAGTTCCCATATTATTTCTCCATTTGTCTCCCCCTTTCTTGTGTAACTTGGGTCCATGGTATGATGGGACAGCCTAATTTGGCAATTAACTGATCTTTGATTACTAGCAGTAAATATGCCCAAGGCTTGTTAGATGGGGGAGGAGGGGGTTCTGAGTTACGAGTTACTACAGAGGATTCTTTTTCAGGTGTCTGGCTGGTGAGACTTGTGCACATGCTCAGAGTTTAGATGATTGCCATATTTGGGGTTGGGAAGGAATTTTCCCCCAGGGCAGATTGGCAGAGGCCCTGGGGGTTTTTCACTTTCCTCTGCAGCATGGGGCATGGGTCATTTGCTGGTGGATTCTCTGTAGCTTGAAGTCTTTAAATCATGATTTGAGGACTTCAATAACTCAGTCATAGGTTAAAGGTTTATTCCAGGAGGAGGTGGGCAGCCTGCACTGTGTAGGAGCTCAGATTAGATGATCGTAATGGTTCCTTCTGACCTTAAAGTCTATGAGTAAAGTCTACTCTGTCAAAACCATCATCTGCTACATTTGATCATGTATGGGTATTGTCTGGGTTGAACTTCGGGTCACTGTCATCTGATTTTTGTCATTTATTTCTGCCTCAGTGACTGATACTCTCTTTATTTTTATTTCATTGACTGCTCTGAATGCTATATTATGCTAGTACTGTTGAGTCTTTCTGAGTGCACATTCTTTATATATTCTGCTTCTTTTCCTCTCTGTGCACCTTCGGTCTTCATGCGTCAGTGCAATACTTGTACCTTAGAGCAGCTGTGCAGAAGTTATAGTCGCTTAAAAAACAGAGCAAATAAATTATTTTTACCAAACCTTTCAGTACACTTTTCAATAGGATTGCCTTTACTCTGGAATACGTAGCCAATTAAGAACCCTTTCTTATTCTTTCTGGGGCATAAAGGCACTGTCATTTATCATCGTCTATAAAATCTATACATTAATAACCAGGACTTGTTCTTTTGAAAACACTAAATTATATAGCATTTTAACACAAAAGGACTAGACAAAGCAGCAACAGAAGAATTAAACCATAATCAGACAAAGGATAGGATTACACGTTGAGCTGGAGTGGTCATTTTCAGTTTGGGTAGACATGTGCTAGTTTTGAGTGGGTAGTGACTACACAGCATGGGCAGTTGCCCTGAGTACAAGCCTACCTAGGATCCTACTTGGGGTAGCCCACCCTGTTGCCCAGGCTGCCATGTGGCTACACGTCAGTTTTTAGACTGGTAAGTTGATCAAAGCTAACCCACATTTGTTGGCCTGAGCTGGAAATTACCCCTCCACCTCAGAGTGTAGCTGTACTAATAAATGATAGCTGGCAGCCAAAAGCCAATGAAATAATGGGCTACTGGAAGTGGTGAGCCAAGGAGCTCTAGACCAGAGTAACTGTCACTGGAAGAGAAAAAGAAAGAGGACCCTGAATGTGACTCACATTTCAATGAACTCCACTGATGTCAGTGGGAAAAACTCTTTATTAATACAATTGTGAGTGAATGGAGAACAAGGTCCTTGTAACCTAATATTATGTTCCTAGTTTCCTCAGCTATAAATCTGGAACAACTCATGGACAGTGGATTTAATAAAGGGTAGAACTTGGTCATGAGACTTTAAATGGGATTTAAAATGACACACATTTATGCTCAGGGCCTGTAAGCTCAACTTGACCTCAGCAAGTGGGAATCCTCCCCCACCTCCCGCCCCCGTTTTACTGCTATGAACAGCAGCAGAATCAAAACCAGTCTAATGTCTAAGGTAAAACAATGTTTGTAGCCTTTATGGTTGCAAAGAGAACCTACCAAATGTAACCCAAATTAACACAGTGTCTTCCTTCCAGGTATGCCTGCAAACAGATCCTGTGCTGCTACTTCCACCACAACAGAATGAAACTGTTCTTACATCTGCTTTGGAGGAACCCTATCACAGCATCAAGAGAATTTGTCAGAGTCAGATGCGGTGAGCAGGGGAACTGTTTCCTCAGGAGGAGGGTACAAAAATGAAAGGGAACAGTAAATTTACTATCATCATTACTTTCTCTGTAGGGAGGTGGCTCTGGGTGAGAACGGGAAAGGACACAGACAATTACTACAAAGTTACACAGAAAGCCGACTGACAATGTTACAATTAAATATAGCACATGACTGGCTCATCTATGGCATTGCAGGGAGCATGGAAGCTGTTATTTTGATACTAGCTCATGAGTGGGATTAGTTCTCAGGTTAGCAGGCGGCAGGAAAAATGCCAAGACCTCTCTACATTGGAATAATAATATTAGCACTAGTACTTCACTGTGTTTTCAAAGGGCAGCTCAAACAGCTCTACTCCTCTTCCACCCTAATGGCATAAGAAAATATTCACTGACAAGCCAATAGCTAGTCCACCCTGTCGCCCACCTTTTAGTGCTGAAGTAGCTGCATCAAAACTAGACAGTAAGTCAGTGGCAGAGACAGGATTCTGATCTGAGATATAGCACTATAGGTTTGGAGTAACTCCATTCAAATCAGTGGAGTTATAATGATGTAAAACTGACCCTAGTTTCTAAATCAAAGCGCAAATCCAGACAGTGCTGCTCATAACTTTGCACATTCACCATGTTCAGTAGAAGCTAATACACTAATACTGCCCACGTAAAGAAAAAAAGGCTAAAAACTTTTATATTTGAAGGATCCAGAATCTCAGCAAAATAGAGCACAATATGAAAACAAAAAAAGCCTGCCCCAAAACTCTCAGATCATAGAATCAGAAGGGCCAACTAGTCTAACCCAGTGCAAAGATGCAGGATTTGTTGCATCAAACCATCGGCCTGTCTAGCCTCCTTTTGCAAGCCTCCAGCAAAGGAACTTCCATAAGCTCACTAGGTATTTCTTCCCTTTATAAACAATCTTGTTTTCTTCCCTCCCAGAGAAACCTTTCAACACTGTTTTACCCCATCCAAGGTACTTACATAGCCCATATCTCACTCTCTTCACCTCACAGTGCCAGGGAAGTATTACCTGAGACACAGGAGACTATTACATAGCCAAGGTCACACATGAGATTAGGAGCAGAACAAGGAATTGAACTCAGGTCTCCCACATGCCCATCTTTTCTCATTCAGAGCTTCTGCCTAGGACTGTAGTGTAGATGCAGAGTAAATTAAGTCGACGTAAATCTGCTTAAGTTGACTTAATTTACAAGTATAGATGCATCCATAGAGAATTCTTTGTGTCCTAACCAGCAAACCAGTGCTTCCTGGCTGAATGATTTTTAAATACATTTTTTACTCTACATAAAAATATATGTAAAATGTTAATGAAACACACTGTGCACAAAAAAGACAGGGAATAATGCAGCATCAGAATGCAGCATATTTGCTTGAAGTGGACCTCTTGTCGGGGGTGTTTCAATGCGGTAATTATGTCCAGGAAAGCTAGCTAGGCACCCTACGTACAAGAGTATTATAAACACACAGTTAAAAAGCCACTCAAACAGGGGCACTCCAATTACCTCTATATATTTGTGCTGCTTTCACAGATCAAATGTCAATCCAAAGTAACACATTTACTCAAACAAAACAAATGCAACCAAACAAGTAAAAAGCACTCGAATGCTAAATAAAATTGATGAACCTTCGGTTGTGCATTGAAGTTTGCCATGCTCTGGTCTGGGAAACCATCACGGGAGAGGTGTTAGAAGATGGCGCCTTCCACTGGAAAACTTCTGCCCTCGCCTTCAAATTTACTCTAGTCCAGGAACTAAACAAAGGGCACCCCAACTTCAACTGCGGTAAGGGATGATGTACAAATGCTCTCATGCAAACTGACTCAATAGTAACCCCTGTGCCTGTCACACCAGACTCACAGAATATGCAATTCTAACTCCTGTGGATGTTGCATAGGAGAAGAGATGCAGGTTACCCTGTGAAAAATCTCAGCTGATGCCACTGATTTTTCTCAAATCCATTTAAACTTTATTTTCAGTTCTCCTCCCCTCACTCCCACCTGAAACTTGCAACAAGCTACTGCCTCACAGAGAGCTAACCAAAATACCAAGTGTGGAGTTCTTTGTTCAGCCATTTTTCCAGTAATCTGTGAGGAAAAAGGTTGCAGCGCTCTATCATCAGAGGCTGTACATTGTCCTAGCAACACAGCAGTCTGACCCTGTTGAATCCAATGGAGCTAGACTGATTTACAGCAGAGGAAAAGCTTTTTTTTTTAAGCTGAGAATTCCTCTTAACTCAGAACCTGTTTGCCTTTGGGCTCAGCCAAACATCAGTCCCCAAAAAGAATTGATTTCTGGGCATGTGGAGAGGGAGAGGTGAAGAGGGTGGCAGTAATCTAAATGCAGCTTTCTCTAATGCAGTCACTGTATATGCTGTATAATATACTGATGCAGTAACTTTATCTAAGTAAATTGCAACCGACCCAGGGAAAGGAAAGTAAGCAGGATGTGTTATAACAGTCCTAATGATGAAATAATCCCTTGATTATTACTTCTGTTCATGCATCATTAATATCACAACCCAGCAAAGAAGCAGTTTCATGCAAGGTCCCCATTTTTATAGACTTTAAAATCTCCAATGATTAAACATTATTTTCTAAACCTACTTGTAAAATTATTCTTCCTCTCTCTTTTTAAATATGTTTACTGCAGTAGCCTATATGACAGGGGTAGGCAACCCCCGGATTGCATAACAACAGTGGCACACAAGCCCATTCGGAGCGGCACTCGGCATCCTCTGGGGCGCCACAGAAATTGCCATTCCTGACACCAAGACACTCCAAGTGGCTTCTTTCAGCGGCAGCAGCAGTGCGGAGGTCCCTGCCATGTCCATGCCCCAGGATACCATGTAAAGAAGCCTCCCAGAGCGGCTCCTCTCTGTGGTGTGCCGCCACCAAATGGAGCGACTCCAGGTAATTGGGGATGGGGTCCCCAGGCACGTGGCTCAGAGGAGTCCCTCCAGGTGGCTTCTTTCCATGAATGGGCCATCAGCACCAGCTGAGGGTTGAGGAGGAGGGGCCGGCACAGGGGTCGGCAAAGGTTGCCAGCCCCTGCTACAGGAGTATGTCTACACTGCTGGAGGGAGCTAACCTCCCAGCCCAGAAAGACAGACATGTTAGCAGGGCTGAAACTAGCACACTAAAAATAGCAGTGTGGATGTGGCAGCTTGGGCTTTCATGCCCAGGCCTCCCCCGCCCCCTGCCTTTAGCTTGAGAGCCTGAGCAGTAGTGTACACACTAGTATTTTTGGTGCACTAGCTTGAGCCTCACCAGCACGAGTCTTTCTAGCCAGATCCTCACTCCCATATACAAACTAGACATGCCCGACAGGTCCCACCCACAACTGGACCCTCTTTGTGCCAGGCGCTATAGAAACACATAGCACGAGAGAGTTCCTGCTACAAAGCGCTTCCCTCTGGGATGGAAAACAGAGGCACAGAGAGATCTACTGACTTGCTCAAAGTCACACAGCAAGTCACAGACCAAGACGGAACTAGAACGTACTCCTCTGACTGCCAGTCCCAGCCTCTTTTTATTAGTTCACACTATTGGTTTTCTAGTTACTTCCGTCAGAGTCAGAAGGTATATCATTTTTCTGTGTGTTCCTCAGCCTGTATCCCATTATACAGTGTATGAATTCCTCTCTATGTTGTCCTAAATGAATTATCGTCCCATATCTGTTGCTAGAAATATGATAAACTGTTAAAAATAATTTTTTTAACTGAAGAGGTTTAGAAGTGTCAGCTGCAATTTGGTGGATTGAATAAGAATAGCATAATTATACATCTGCTCTCTTCCTCCTATTAATGAATGTAAAATAACTAGAATATTCTGAAGGCTGTAGTCATGGTAACAGACACACTAACCTACCAAAAGGAAAAACTGCAGTTATAATTCAAGGGGAAAATCTCATTTCTTTACGAAAGCTGGAAAATATTAAAGACTTAATGCATGCTCTTGTCCTTCTATTATATCTCTTTTAAAACTTATGATGAATGGTTATTATGAGATGGGAACATTTTCCACACAACCATATCTTTCAAAGGCTGAATTTATTTCATACACCAAATAAAGGGAAATTTTGGAGCAACTATTGCTAAATGCTGACTTGGAAAATATTCAAATTCCAAAGGGGTAGCCGTGTTAGTCTATTGTAGAAAGACAACAGAGTCCTGTGGCACTTTTAAAGACTAACAGATTTATTTATCGCATGAGCTTTCGTGGGATTTTCTCCCACGAAAGCTCATGCGATAAATAAATCTGTTAGTCTTTAAAAGAGCCACAGGACTCTGTTTTCTTGGAAAATATTGATATGGTTTCAGTGGCCAGATCCTCACCTGGTTTAAACTGGTGTAGCACCCTTTAAATCAATGGATTTGTAGAGTTTACACCAACTGAGGATCTAGCACTATCAGAATAAATTTGCATGGCCAGACACACCGGCATAGTCTATATGCAGAATTCCTTACTCCTGCAGAGGGAGTACTAATGGAAACCCTTACCTTTAACGACACCATTGAGAAAACTGCTTAGAAGCTTTCAGGCTTCTTTAAGAATGTAATAAATAGTGGAAAGTTCCCCCCAACTATACACCCTCACCTCCAAAACATCTGCGCTGCTCCTTTCGGTTTGTACTATACCACCCAAGACTACAGATCAGATATTCTAATCTCAAGTGTAAATTGACATGCGTGTAGCTGGCCAATTGCGCACAAGTGAAGAGGAAAAAGGTCATTACTAAATTCACCCCATCCACGAGAATAAAAGCTGTTAACGCTGACTGTCAAGAAGACCTCACAGACGCTGGCAGTAGGTGACTATACAACCTAGTGCTCACAGAAAAATTGGGATCAAGGCACATGTATGTTAAAAATCCAGACAAAAGATTACTGAAATTGGCTGCACTGAGGAAAAGCATGCATGCTAGCAATAAAGGCTAGAGAATCGCAGCCTGTGCAGGTACTCTACCAGACCGGCGCTATGAGCATAGTCTTTTATGAAACTTCTCTCTGAAATTGATTGGCAAACAAGCTATATATTGAACAGAGTGTCAAGGTTCAAAATATGTTTCCACAGAGTCCAGTAACATCAAACCCCAGTATTTATACTTACTTTACCATGTGTGTGCATGCCCTTTCAAATCCCAAATGGTAGGTCTAAGAATGAACAGGTTAAGAGGAGCTGGGACTGGATACTTAAATATATACCTCAGCCATACTCCTCAGCTTTTTGAGAACATGGCCTGAGGTTTGTTATGTGCAATCAACTCAAACTCCGGCCTACGTCTGAGCAGGCTGGGAGTTATGACCATTTCTCCAGCATAGTCTCAAGCAAATGGGTCAGAATTACTTGACAGACAGTAAGAGTGTGACATTTGGAGGTTCAACTCAGACCAGTAAGGAGCTGTGTGCCTATCTGCCCTGCACGTCTTTGTGCCTTAAATGCTTCTGTGGCTCAAAGCCCTGACTCCCAACAGCCAGCATCCAGGTCACACCCTGGCTTCTACCAAGTTACTTTTTGCAGAGTGAGCCCAGAACCCTCTCTGTCCCAAATTTCCCCAGAATCATAGGCCTATGTGACAATCTGCTGAAGTTTCCAGAATTATGAGCAACTATGTTACTCCTTCAGCCTCAGCAAGGGAGAGATTTGCTGCTGTTAAGCTGTGTGACAACACCTTGACGCACCAGATTGTCTGCTTTGACAGCAAACTCTTCAGGACTTTTAAAGTCCAACACTTACTTTGCAGGCTAGACAGGAACCCCAGCTCCCAAACTCCCCAGAGATGCTTCCCTCTAGCATCCAGCCTGCTCCTGGAACAGTCCCAGAAATTACTAGGTTTGTTGTTCCTTTAGGATATGTCTATACTAGCAATTTAGATCGACTTAAGGAGGCTTAAGTCGACCTAAATTACTCCCTGTCTACACCGGACTTTCATTAAGTCGACTTAAAAAATTCCTTAATAAGAACCACCCATTAGGTCTACTTAAGCCGACTCCTTAAGTCAACTTAAGGACGGTGTGGATGTGGAGTAACCCTTAAGTTGACTTTATTAACCTAACCACTTAACTTTAAGTCGACTTAGTCCACTTTGTTAAGTCGACTTAATAAGGTCAGCTTTAAGTCGACTTAACAAAGTCGACCTAACTTTTTCTAGTGTAGACATAGCCTTAGAGAGGATGCTCATTAATTTAACTGGGATGTGACAAACATTCCTATTTTAATCGCAGCACTGAACTGGTTTATAGTAAAAGTAAAACAAGATTAGTAAACAAAAAGTCATGGGTTAAGTAATACCAGTATAGGAAATAAAGGCAGAAAGAGTTACAAAACAAACAAAAGTAAAAATATGCTTCTAAGCCTGAAACTTTATTTCATCAAGTTCCACTCTTTATCTAACCAGGTTTCTCAACTATACTTAGTTCTCAGAGACTTCCACACCCGTGCCTGAACGACCAATCTTTCTCAGATTGTAAGACTATGTCCATCCAGTCTTGGATGGATGGATAACTTAAATTGCTTTTTGTCTTCCTTGTATCACCCCAAAGTTCAATTTCTCTGTTTCAAGAGGCTGGAAGGCTTCCTGCTGATTCATATGTAAATGGAGCTTCCACACAAGTTAATTTACACTGGAGACAGGTAGATAGCTGCTTTCCCTCCTGTGTGTGGGGGGGAGAAGGGGAGGGGAGGAGAACCGTTCTCTCCCTGTGTTTGGATGTATACTTTAAAGTATAATATCTATAATTCCAAAGATGGTATTGAGGCAGATATTTCCCAATGATTTTAATCGCCAGTGTATCACAGGCATTCAAAAAAGACTTTACTTTTATAACACAGCAATATTGTATATTATTAGTTGATTCAATTGCTCATGCAGACTCCCCATCTCTCCTATCATTCATTTATCTTTTATGTAAAATGTCTCTTCATTGTCTCTGCCAGATGAGCAGACAAGTCAGAAAAATACACAGTCCTTTGGCTAAAGCAGACTGTGCATATTCATTGCTTGTCAAACACATTTTAAGAACATAATTCTAGCACCTATTTATAACTCTTCATATACACCCTGTGCATACTTCATGCAAACATATTAACGATCAGCGAGTTATTAGTTTTCTAATGCTATATTACATGCCACCTTTCAGGCATATATCAGAGTTATGCACTCTCGCACAGTATATACCAAAATACTTCATTGGGGTTCTGGTGACACTGAAATCATGAGGATTTGGGAGGAGAGGGGGGTGTTTCTTTTCTTGAAGTTTGTCATGTTGACAAGACTCCAATAGTCACTTTTTAATGGGCAGTTATGTATACCCTGAACATTGAATCTTGTATTAAGAAAGCATGATCCAAAAAAATCATCTCGTAGTGAGACCGTTCAGAATCCATGTCAGAAGAGAACCTGCAAGGCACATTACTGAAGTCTACAATATAAATATTACCTTTTAAAATGTAAAGCCAGTTCAACTTAGTCTGCAGTCAACCCTAATGTGGCCAAAACAGACAGAACTAACAGCACCACCAACTTCACCTTCAGGCTATGTATTTTGCTTTTTACCAACACTTCCCTCGGATCCTGGCCAGATAAAAAGTTTAATGCATTTAAAATTACAAATGAAAAACCAGGACTATTTACCATACAAGACAGTCTGTTCATTGGTGAAAATAAATCAGCTGTTATGACCTGCAGATGTATCCATGAAAGGGTAACGCAGGGGTCCAAGAAACTGGGAAGGGGGGGGTTAAGCCACAGAACGTATGTCATATGGGTCGCAGTCTAAACTTAAATCCCCATTCCCTTTCCGCAACCACCACCATCTATATTTAGCCACCTCTTTTCCCATGACATGTGTCACTGGTTCTATTCCCCCACCCCACACTTGTGGGGCTCTGGTGAGGAAAAACAAGTCTGGCAGCCTTTCTGCTAAGCTCCAGGCTGCTGTGGCTCACTTTGAGAACCCCAGCACTTTGGGGCTTTCCTGTCAATTGTACCCAGAGAACACAGCAGATCTCCCAACGCCCAGAATAGATAAGATTTAGATTAGCTCATGTTGATTGCTCTGTAAACTTCAGAAGCATCCTTGTTAAAGTAGCCCAATGAGAATTGGATCGCCACTATGCCATTGTTATTCAACGGGCAAGTCTAGCCACAGTGCTCTGCACAATATGTAGATACATTAGTTATGCACACACACAGTATAGATATACATTTAGCATGCACCAAGTATCCACAACAGCCCCCCGACCCTGCATTTTAAATTAAGTGGAGAATTCTTCAAGCACTGAAATCAGTGATTGCTCAGGGTCTTGGGCCCATGTTTTGTGTTCTCTAGATATTCAAATACACAAGAAAGGGGAAGTCACTGGAAGCTGATGACTGGGTATTAAAGGAAGTGAGAAGGCCAAGGAAATGGATACAAAGGGCAGGTGTAGGGGAGACTTTTTCTGAACCTGAAACAATATTTCATTTGGGTTCATTGGTTGTACAAAAGTTTGGGATGGTTATTTTGCTTGTGCTGTTTCTCCTATCCCTACTTTGTATTTACATTCCCATGAGGGCTGTGAAAATTTGACCAGATGTTCAGAAGCAGGAGTAGTTTTAGTGCTGCTCTATTTACTTCCTCTTGCAAGATCTGCTTATATTTGCCCCTGTCGTGAAGAGGAGAATATTCTAGCAGCTTTACAGCTACCTAGGGGAGCTCTTAATTCACTGTTTTTCTGAAGCATTATGAATTAAGAAAGGAACGTATTGTACCATGAAACCTCACTTAACTGAAGCTTTCATGTTTCTCAAAATGAGGTCAGCAAATTTATTGGTACCATAGCTTAATTTCCATATGATGGACTGAAATCTAAACTCATTCCATCAACAAACTGACTTTTTGAATCTTGATTTTTCCAGATGCAAAGAACTTGGTCTTTGGTATGATGTGCTAAGTAGTTCCATTCTTATGTCAAAAATTCAAAATTCTGGGCTTGATTCTCCCCTATATCTGAGCTTTGCTCAGGACAAGGAAGGAAGCATAGCTCAGTTTTCAGGATTGATTTTGTGATCCATTCATGTCCCCCAAAGCCCTCCAACATAAATGGAAACGGAAGTCAGCTTTTTGAGGGGTGGGAGGTTGGGTTACAATTTTAAGGTACAAAACGGGTAGTTGTGTCAGTCTATTGCAGAAAAACAAACAGAGTCCCGTGGCACTTTTAAAGACTAACCGATTTATTTATCGCATGAGCTTCCATGGGAGAAAATCCCACTTCGTCAGACGCTTTCAAGGTAGTACTACTAGCAGAAAAATCATTTTAGTTTCATGACCCACAGGTCTCAAACCTAGGCCGCCAAGGCTGATAGGAGCAGCCCGACTCCAACCCTCCACCTGGCAGGCCACCAGCAATAGCTTACCTGAGATCCAGGAAGCCCAGCCCCACTGGGAGGCTCCTTCCCTGAGATGTGATTGGTGATTGGCCTGCAAGTAACAGAATCAGGACTCTATCTGATCCTGTTCTGAAACATGTATCTTTTGATACTCACTTCCCACTGCTGCTTCCCTGGCTTGATTTCCCAGCACTCTGACCTAGCTTAACCCTGGGCATCTTATTTGTGGTTTCTAACCTCCATTTTGTCTCCTGTTTCTGATCTCCAGGTATCCTTGCCCAGCAAACTCTTGACTCCTATTTTGTGACTGTGGACTCTGGCTCAGTCTACTTGGGCTGGCCACCCATGATGTAGCTTTGACATTTAGCAATATAAATTACTAGTAAAGGACATCACCATTTTTTGCTTCTGGTTTGCAATTCAACAAGATCTCAGCACGTCAGTCCAGAGCATGAAAGAATTTTCATTCTTTTATCCAAATTCTCAAAGCACTAACCTTGAATAATGAGTGTACTAATTTGAATCTAAAATTTAGCTTTATACCACCCCTATGACATAAATAAGTATGTGGCAGAGAAAAATCCGTATAATCTAACACCCAATTTATATCTCCACAATTCACAAGTTTTGTTCAAGAGCGGTCCTGCATTGTGTTGCTGGTGAGAACTGAAGTATCTTGGCAGAACAGATTCAAATGAGTGCAGCAGCCCTTCCCTTTATTAGCTATAATAAAAACATTTAGAGTCACTTAAAAATATTTCAAACAAAATTGAAGTGCAAATCCAAAGCCAACAACTGACAGAGATGAAGTGGGGACTTTCAAAAACAGCTGGTACCTTGCAAAACAAGGAGCTATCCACAGCATCTGGTACTTACTGCGCCCAGTACATAAACTATTACCAATATTCATTCCAAAGACAGGAATGTAATGTGAGTGTATTTACTGTATCTTAGCCTTCATCTGCAGTAGATAATATTAGATCATTACAAACCAATACTTCGTTGAATAAAAGCATAAAACAGAATATTATGTAAGAGGATGATTGCATGCCAGAATTACCTGGATAGGTCAAAAGACTCAGTAAGCTATGTGAGTTCAAGCATTAGAGAGCATTAGAAGCAACAATACAATTAGTACAAATTTTAATTGAAATTAGGATTTAAAGGTAATCTGGATAAAAATCAGAGCCAATAGAATTTAACCTTAAAACCAAGAGACTTTACTTAGCATGTGCAAATCTGTAAAACAGTATGTTTTCTCTATAAGTGAAATCATTTATCTAATTTTCCCTTCAGTAGAAACAGGACACTTAGAATTAACCTAGGCAATTCATTCTTCATATAAAAACTGTCTTTGTAAAATGTTTCATTTACCTATGCTGTGGAATGCAATAAGTCTACTTTGCTTTGATAGAACTTAGCATTTTTCATCTGAAAATCTCTGAGCACTTTACAGTGATTGGTGTTATCCCCATTATGGGGGTGAAAAAATGAAGCACAGAAAGAATAAGAATAGGGCCTTCAAAAAGTACCTAAGTGATTTGCAAAGTCAAAGGGACCTGGGCTCCTAAATCATTTTCACCCACATTTTCAAAGATAGGATTTTCAGTTTGCACAATGAGGTGCCTAAATACATATGAAAGGGAAGTCTCTAAGCAATCTTGAAGAATCTCACCTCAAGCTATTTGCCCAAGTCCCCAGCATGAGAGCAGTAGTCACACCTAGAACCTGTACCTCCTTACTTCCATGTCTGTTCTCTATGGCTATGTCTACACTTGCTAAAATTAGTTTGAATTAGTTAGTTCGAACTAATTTTAGTTAGTTCGAATTACCTTATTTCGAACTAGAAAAAGTTAGTTCGAACTAAGCAAGTGCCATTCATGGCACTTGCTTAGTTCGAATTAGCAATCTCCATTCATTTCAATGGCCGGTTAGTTCGAACTAAGAAATTCGTTCGAATTAACATGGCCACATTGGCTAATTCGAACTAGTTAGTTCGAATTAAAGCCTTACTTCTGAAGCCCTATTGGAACTTATTAGTTCGAATTAAGGAAGCCCTTAATTCGAACTAACTAAAGCCTAGTGTAGCCATGGCTTTAGTTAGTTCGAATTAAGCCTCCTCAATTCAAACTAACTTGCCGTGTAGACATAGCCTAACACTAGAAGACCTAGCTGCTGCCTAGCTTGCTGTTTCTGAGCCAGATTCTGCTGTCACCAACCAGTGAATCTTTCTGTTTTTCAAATTTAGAAATGAAACAATCCACAAATAATTAATATTTGAAAAGTGCTTTATAGATAGAGGTAATAAGTAAATATCAGAACATTCCATGTTTGGAACTTCAGTAGATAAGAAAAATGTTTACCTTCGCAGGAACTGCCTCCCTCCCGGTATCCTTCAAATTAGTGGATAACATTAGATCATTACAAACCAATACTAATTTTAACCCGGAGAGCTCCTGTTATAGATAATTTAAATTCTTCTGATGCTGCTGCATACAGTCTATAGTCCAGCTGAGCTCTTTAGCAATCATATGATGATTTACATGTAGTTAGAGGTTAATCTATTTGAAGGATTGCCATTAGTCAAAATAAGCAGGGCAGAACAAGACTGAGAATGAGTTATAGCTCCAGGATGGATCCTCGGATTAAGCTTCTCTTTCTACTCCTTGAAATTTCCTGTCCTTGATTTGAAATATCAACACACCCTGATGAGCTAGTGAGTGCTAGCAATGTATCGCTGGGGTTTAAGTGGAACACACTCCAAAAGTCTTCAAACAGATATGCAGCTATCTTATAGGGACATGGGAGCAAAGTCTGTTAAAATGAAACTGTCCTATCCAACAGCTGAACTCATTGCCCATATTTTGGCTATACTATGAATATCTTCCAGGGCTGGGAGAGAGGGAGGAAGGAAGGGGAAATAACCTTGTTGATTCTCATCAGTTCAGTAAGAGCTGTTATCAGAAAACCTAAATGAAGTAATCTGATGCCAATGTCTCTGAGGATAAATGTAATTTGATAATCCAGTGTCCCCAGCAGAAATCCAAAACGCAATTAGTTTTTGTAAGCGTGTTTTCTGGAAAAGGTCTATGTTGTTAAAATTGTATCATAGATCTTGCTGTTGTCTACTTAAGAATAAACTGATGATCTTTGGAGATTAGATTTAGTGACTTAAAATGAAATGCAATAAACGTTTCCACAGTGCATTACATTTTCCTAACACATTTAACCAATTTAAAAGTCTTTTATTGACACTTATTCGAGTTGCAATGGGGGATTTTTTCCCCTTTTTAGAAGTAATGTATTTTTACAGACATGACAAGCTGTCCAATTACCCAGAGCTTGTCAAGGCTAAAACAGTAGCATTTTGAATCCTTTTGTGATAGATACCAGTGGAAATTCTAAATATTTGCCTAAATGGCAGCTACTATTAAGCTTTGCAACAAGGGGGAAATATCTTTTCCTAATCTAATCTTCATAATAACAGAGAAAAGCATGTCACTACTTGTTTACATGAACAAATTTAGCAGCACTGTGCAGTCTTGAACAAAATTACCTATCAGCATAATCTGATAACCAATTTAATTAGTAAAGACTAGTGAATTATGTGCAGTTGAGCAATGGCAATTTGGATAACAGTGACAGCTTAATAGAACAATCTTAGCAAAATGCAAATGCTAAGGAACAATCAGTACAAACACCGATGAAATATAAGGCCAGTTGAATAGCGTTTATTACCAAATTTATCAGCTGTCTCATTGTGCAGTACAGGAGCACATTTTGTTTCCGGAATTTCCCTCATTCCCACGGAGCTGCTCCAGAGCACTACAACAGATTGGCGCCAGAGGCTGTACTGTTAATGGGAAAGTAAATCTTAATAAAAGAAGTTTTGGATTTTGAAGCACGTACCTGCCTTCTTTTGCCGCTTTGTGGAGAAAAAGTTGGGTGTTTTTCAAAGAAACAACTGAAAACAACTGATGCAAATTGTCCCTTTTCCTTGGATTTCACTGAGACATAGCAATACTTCACCACAGAAAATAGTTGTGTTGTGTGAAAACAATAAATATTTAATCATTGTGGAAAAATGACTTAGATGTTACCTCAAAAAATATTTCCCTAAATGAGTCAGAGGAATGTAAAGCTCTGCAGTTTCTGTTTGCAGGTGGAGGTTTTGAACCATTCATTTTCATGGGTTTATGCCCTTAGTTTTGGTTTCAAAACCCCCCCAAATTATCAAAATGTAGCTCAGTCAAAATCACTGACTTGCAAAGGACTTTGATGTAAAACCATGAATAAGAACAGGGAACACCAACACAAGGTTTTCTGTTCTGTTGCATGGAAAGCACTTGATAAAAATGATCATCTTTATTTTACTGAAAAGACTACAGAGGTTAATTCACTGGTGTAAGATCACAATGAAGTCAAAATAAGAACTGGAACTTGATCCCATACCTGAAGATGCCTCGCCTAGAAGAGTCCTAGCCACCAACCCATATTAACTCTCCTGAACTCACTCCTTAACCAAACTTTTGATTACTCTAATCCAAGTTTCCAATCTGCAAAGCAGCCTAAAACTAGCCCAGTTTTGTGACCTGTATGGTTAGTGACATGCCCTCTGTAAAGGAGGCTGCCACTCTTTTAGGGTGAGATGGGCATGTAATTGGAGAAGGGTTGATTTTATTGAGGGAAGGGGAAAATGGCCCCTCTCAGTTCTGTCAAACATGGAATCAAGATGTCTTAAAAAGAGATCTGCAAGGAACACCAATAGGTAAGTGCTCATAGTACAAGACTCTCCTTGGAACTATATTCAATTTAAGTTACATCCCAATGCTGAAAACGTGAGGTTTGAGTTCAATAAAACAGAGGCAATGAGTGTAAATTGCAGCTAGAAGTCTTTTTTTCCCCAGTCAAAGCCACAGGAGAACATCTTGACCTTACCTAATGGCACCCCTCCATGGACTGAAATACAGACATGGCACAGCCATTAATTACCTTGTGCTGCACAGTGTTAAACTGTAGCCTGAGACATTGAGCCACTCCTTCATGTCATGTAGTACAGACTAATTGGCCCAGAGCAGGGAGATGTCAAAAAGTGGATCCTTTACAGTGTCTTAACAACTCTCTTGAAATTGAAGAAAAAAAAAAGGTTTATCATGTCAATCTATAATTGAGGTGATTAATAAGGACAAAATCCACACACTCACTCTGGAGAGATTACAAAATACAAAAGAACCAGAGTTTTGTACACCTGTCTCTGCACATTTCCACAAGCTATTAAAATGGATATAGTATCTTACAAAGAAGAAAACTCTAAAACTGAATGAAACCTGTCTACCAAACAGAAGAACTCAGTTGTCATTAAACCTACGCTGCGGATAAATCTATTCTGCACAAGTTTAGGTCAATGGCATACATGATAATACAAATATACCTGCTGAGACCAACACTATGGCATTGGTTCCTTGAATTCTCCCAGTTGTCTTTATCTATCTGATGTTCCTTGTCTTCTACTTACAAGTGTAAGCTTTCAGAACAGGGATTATCTTCTTGTTCTGTGTTTATACAGTGCCTGGCACAATAGGTCCTATGATTAGGGCTCCTAAATGTTATAATATAAATTATAAATAATTAGACAGCCAACTCCATAAATTTACAGAATAACTATCCAGAAATCTCTGTGTTTCAGTCATTCAGTGGTTTGTTATTTATTCTAATCACATTACATTTATCATATCTTTCACTTAACCCACCTTCTGTTTTTGTTCCAGAAGGGTAGCCGTGTTAGTCTATTTCAGCAAAACAAACAAGGCATCCTGTGGCACTAACAAATAAATTTTTTAGTCTTTAAAAGTGCCAAAGTAGAGCCCTGCAAATCCGCGGATATCCACATTATATCCGCAGATATCCACATCCACGGATACAATGCAGATATCCGCAGACCATTTCTTGCAGATGCAGATCGGATACAGATCCATATATTTTTATCTGTGCAGGGCTAGAGCCCTGCAATTATGTGGATATCCGCGGATACCCGCATTACATCCCCATCTGCGGATACAACATGGATAACCGTGGACCATTTCTTGCAAATGCAGATGGGATGCGGATCCACATATTTGTATCCACGCAGGGCTCTATGCCAAAGAACTCATTTGTTTCACTATGTTTTTGGGGACTTGAACTTCCTCTCTTCCAGGCTAGCCTTGGTTTCTTATACTCAGGTTGGAGGAAGTGGCAGATTTGCTGCTGGGCAGACCCAGTAAGGGATTAGATCCACTAACGGCTGGATTTCAGAAAGCCTTGTGGTGCCTGTGAGGTTTCGCTGTCAGCGAGGCCTGTGGGTCTGAGGAGAATCATTTTAGGAGCAGTCAGGTAGTCTTTCAAGTGGACAAACAAGTAAAGGCACTTGTAACCAACCCAAGAAACATAGGCTCATGCCTTTAGTGAACAAGTTTTATCCTCACTATTTTTACTCCATATTGGATTGGAAATGGTATCATATTATTAGCTTTACTTTCAATGCCTAGTATAACTTTAGCTGGAGTGGTTTTAGACAAGGTCTCAGACCTGGTTGTGAATTGTGGTGGCTTGCTTGAGCCAGCTAAATCAAAGCTAGTACACCCAAGGCAGTCACATATCTGACTGTCGGGTAGAAATACCTCAAGTGAATCAATACTTCCATGACAGAAGGGCAGGAATAAAGGGAGGGCCTTTATACATGGGGATTGGAAGTCACTGCCATGGAACTAGCTTTTTAATTTTTGGATCCTCTCTGGGTTTCTTTGGCCTCCTTTCAGTATAGCTAGCTAGCTAGTTATCAAAAATTGCTGGAGCACAGTACCAAATAGCTGTGTTTCCTCCAGTCCAGGACACCCTCTCATCCCACTCTAGGAGCTAAGAGAGGGGTGGCAAACACTGGCTCTACGCCATCTGGGCATTCTCCTTTATAATGGGAAAACCCAGCTGTCTTCTTGGGTCAGTTTTAAGAGATATAAAGGAGATACAGTGAGAGCTGAAGGTGTTTCAGTAAGATTAACTCAGTAAGGGCTATCTTCCTGGCTCCACTGTTAGGTGTCTTTGCCATTATTTACACACATGCACACATCCCTCTGTCCTTAACTGTTGCATGCCATCAGCAAGGAGCTCTACAGTACATACACATGACCCCCTGTGCACTCTAGCACTGTGTACGGTAAACACATCCTTTTTGTAGCTAGAAATCATTCACATGTTAAAAATGTTTCCTTTTTTAAGAAGTTCCAAAGAGGTAGCCGTGTTAGTCTCGTTCAGCAAAACAAACAAGGAGTCCTGTGGCACTTTCAAACACTAACAAATATATTTATCACATGAGCTTTTGTGGGAGAAAATCCCACTTCGTCAGATGCCTGAAGATCAGTATAGCCATGGGCAACACAATTGAGAACTACCAAGTTTATTCAGGGGTTATGAAAGTTATTACATTTCCCAAAATACTGAGGATGGCCACTTGGCTTAGAATCCTCCTCTTCTTCAAGATTAAGCAATTCCTTCCATTAAAAATGTTATTTTGGACCAGAAATGAATAATGGGCAAAATATTGTAAAAACACAAGAGAACTAAGTGAACAAAAGGAATAAAAGCCAATTTGGAAAATGCTGTTCCCCTTTACAATGTTAGATCTATTTACCATTTTGCTTTTTGTCCTCCACTCCAGTGACTGTGCAAGCAGCACATGGGGAACTTAGGATCTGAGGAATGTGTGGGCATCAGCCCCTCCCATCTACACCCAGCATAAGATGAGGAGCTACCAGACCCAGGTCTCAAGTAATTCCGAGGACAACTAATGAAAAAAACCAGGGATGGGAGTGAGGGTTAAAAGGACAAAAGGAGGGAGATGGGGCAGGGGGTGGGAGGGGATGACCCCAAGCAGAGAATCCCAGAGAGCACCCTCTATTCTTTGAAGGCATCCAGGGAGCCAGTGGACACAGTCCAGAGGAACTCTGCCTGGATACGTGACCTAATGGGTCTGTGCAAATAGGACACTGCCCAAGCTTGCAATATCCTATTCAAAGCACAAGGCAGCACCATGCTGATGTGTACCAAGAACAAGGTGCATCTCACCCTATACACCCGGTACGTTAGAAACTGCAAAGTGACAGTTAATTACAAACTAAAATCTGTCTTTCACTCAAATCTTTTGAATAACATGAAGCAGGGTTTTCCACAGAGACTCCCATGTTCAATGAAAGGTTTAGCAAATGCTGAATGAAAATCCCCACACCCAAGCAACTTTTCTTCCCTCTTCATTTAAAAATGACTTCTTTTTTAATTAACATGGATTGAAAGGCATATTGGCTATGTCTACACTTGTAAAGTTAAGTTGACTCTGTTAAGTCAACTTAACAGGGTCAACTTTAAGTCGACTTAAGTCGACCTTGTTAGATCCACTTAATGGTAGACATAGTCGCCAACACTGGTTTTAAGTCGACTTAATAAGGTCGACTTAGTGCTATTCCCCGTCCACACTGGCTTTAAGTCGACTTAAGGCTTAGGTCAACCTTCAGAGATGGTTTTATTAAGTCGACTTAAGCTGTTATTAAGTTGACTTAAGGAAGCGCTTAAGTCGACCTAAGTTGCCAGTGTAGACGCACCCATTGAGAGGTGGATGACAGTGCTACAGACCAATTTGCAGTCGTTGGTCTTGACTGGACTGCAAAGAGAAGTTTTCCTTTCTGTGTATTGATGACACTTAGTGCAGTAAAAACTGCAAAATTCACTTCACTGTCTGGCATCCTGAACTTTTATTAATAACAACAAAATCTCTCTGGACTGTGTGTACTATGTTCACTCTTGTTCCATGAACACTCACCTCCATTTGCTACCAATATTCCCAAGTGTTTTGCACGCTTTTTTTACACACACACATAAACCTATGCGAACACACACACAGCATTGGTAAATTTTGGACAGTAGCAACTTCCTCACCGTTCTAGCAAAAGAAAGTATAGGTGATATATGGGGATACCTTCGCTGGCAGCACAGCAGGCCACCCTGCCAGAGGGGAAAGTCCCCAGCAAAGCAAAAAGGATGTTCCATGTTGTGGAGCTGGTCTAGGGATGCAGGGGAAGGAGGAACTTATGTAATGAGGTACTGCAGTTTCCTATCCGAAATCTGATCCACTCCACCCCAAGCCCAGTTGGAACTGCCCCAAGTTTTACAGGATCATGAACAACATTATCAGGGGTTGGGGCATGAAGGCATGTCCGGGATGTTATGTTTAATGATACCAGCTAAACTTTGAGTTGGTAGGCGAGGAATCCTCAGTCTCAGAACTGTTAGGAGTGCCTTCCCCTGACTGCTAAAGGTGGAGGGGGAAGCAGGGAGGAGGAGGGTCTTCCTTAATCCAAGTCAGAGGCACTTCTTTCTTTCTCCCTCATCATTGTTTGAATGGATGAGAAAATCTTTTGCACAGAAAAACAAACAAGGAGTCCTGTGGCATTTTGAAAGACGAACGAATTTATTTAACATATGAGCTTTCGTGAGAGAAAATCCCACTTAGCATAGAAGAAACTGTAATCCAGGAAAGAAACTTTTCCTTCTATGTCAGACACAAGACATTAGGGGGGCACATCAAGCTCATTATCCACTCCAGTAACAGCTAAGGAGTATGTGAACAGCAGCTACTAAAGTTGGAATTTATTAAAATCCTCAGATCTGGATAATTTGCAATCAAGAGTTTTAAAGAAGCTGGTAGAGGAGAGCCTCAACCATTAATGCTGACTGTCAATTACTCCTGGAACATAGCTAATGTTGTGCCAATATTAAAAATGGATAAAACAAGAGAAACTAGATAATTATACACTCATCAGCCTGACACTGATGCTGGGCAAAATAATGGAGCATCTTATATGGGGCTCAATAAAGAATTGAAGAATGGTAATATAATTTCTGCCAATCAACGTAAGTTTATGGACAAGAGATCCTGTCAAATATTTTTTATGATATTACAAGTTGATTGATAAAAGTAATAGGGATAAAGTAATATATTTAAACCTCTGTAAGGCATTTGACTTGGTAACACACAGTATTTTGATTAAAAAACTAGAACAGTACAAAATCAACATGGCATACATGATATGCAATGGTTAAAGTATAATTTGATGGGCCCCGGAACCCTCCTAATCTCCGGGCCCCCTTCCCATATTGTTGGGCCCCCTTCATGCATGTGTGGCCCCAGTTATGAATGCAAAACAAACTGTTGAACCCCACCAGCTCTTTCCTCACAAATGAAGCACAGCCTCAAATCCACATCGCCCCAACCTTGTCCACTAGTGACCACCTCAGACCCTCTTTCCCCATGTCCTCCTCAGCCCCCATCCCCATAGCTCCCTGCCCCCGAGCCCCCACTCCAGCCCTCCTCACCCCCCCACCCCCAAGCTCCCCCATCTTCACTCCATCACCCTTCAGCCCCCAACTCCCTCCACACCTCCCCAGCCCCCTCTGTCCCTAGCCCCCAATCCAGCCCCCCAACCTCCTCCATCCCTCCCCAGCCCCCCATCCAATCCCCATTCCAGCCCTTCATAGTCCCCTTCACCACGACCCAGCCCCCACCAGCCCCTACCAATGTTCCCTCTAATTTTTGGTAGGCTGTGTGCACAAAAAATTTCTTTTGTGCAACTTCGACCCAGAGTTCAAATGTATGCACCATGATGTGAGTGCACCCAAGCAAGTATAATGCAAAAGTAGTTATGAAAATGACAATTTATGTGTTGTAGTCTTTGTGTACAGACAAACAGGAGAATATCTAGATGATAATATAATAAAGAGGTGTCCAACCTTTTTGAGTGAGGGGCCACATTGTAACTCTTCTCTCACTCGGAGGGCCGATGAGCAAATTTTGAATAGATAAGGCATAACAGAAATTGATCTTACTATTCATAAAATGTAAACAGTCAAAAAATAAACACCAGTTTACAAATTCAGATCGGTTCTGTAAAACCAGAAACTTACATTACATACATAAGTACAGTTCTCAAATAATACTCATCCTCCCTACAGCAACTGTCATGTAAGTGTCACTTTCACAACTGTACACAGCAAATTTTCACTTAATTAAACCATATTTTGTGAAAAATTGTATAGGGCTCGCTTATTCTTTTCTGGGAAACATCAGCGTGTACAGATGGTAGGAGAGTGTAGCAGGACAAGGGAGGGCATGGGGAGGATGTGTGGAGGCAGGGGAAACATGGGGAGCAGGGGAAGGGCAGAGCTGACAGGAGAGGCTGGGGTGGGATGCCAGGGGGACATGGCAGGTCAAGGGAGGTCAGGGATAACTAAGTGTGGGAAGCAGGGCAGGAAATGGATGGTAAGGGCAGGGGTGAGATGGCAAGGGAGCATTACAGGGCAGGGGAGGACAAGGGTGACCATGTGGGGTGGCAGGGAAAAGTGTGGGAAGCAGGGCCAGCTCTGCAAGGGAGGGCTGGGGGTGGTAAGTCAAGCTGAGGGCAAGGGATGGCCATGTCGGATGGCAAATGAGAGCGTGGGGAGCATAGCAGGAGAAGGCAGAGGTCAGGAGACAAGGGAGCGGGGGGGGGGGGGGGCCGGGAAAGAGAAGGAAGCAGTGCAGCCTGGTGGTGGGACCCCCACTACTTCCTTCCTCCCCCAACGCTCGCTCCCTGACCCCTTTCTCCTGCCCCATGCCGCTGGGGCTCCCCAACCCCTTCACCAGCCCACACAGCGCAGGCTTCCCTTCCCTGTGGGATATCCTTCCCTTCCCTGGCCCTGTGCTGTTTGGGCTCCCTGACCACTTCTCTTCCCTAGCTCCATGGGCTCCCCGGCTCCCCCCTTGGCCCCTGCTATGCCATGCCATGCTGCGTGGGCTCCTCTCCCTTCTCCCTGCTTGCTCTGCTCCTCACCCCCTTCTCCCCTCCCCGCTTACCTCAGGTGGGCTCCTCTTCTCTCCCCTTCTCCCTGTCTGCTTTGCTCCCCATACCCGATCTCCCCTTACTCCACGCGGGCTCCTCTCCCCTCCCTTCCCTTCCCTTCCCCAGACTTCTCTCCCCTCCCCTTCCCTTTCTCTGGGCAGAATCCTCTCCCCAATCTCCCCCCCTTCCCTGTCCCCGCGCATGGTGACTCCTCTCCCCACCCCACCCCCTTTGCTTTCCCCATGCAGCTCCTTTCCTCTCCCAAGTCCCTGCATGGCTCCTTCCCGGCCTTTCCCCACGCACGTGGCGATTCCTTTCCTTCCCTCCCCTCAACCCCCCCCTGTCCCCACATGTGCTGGCAGCTCCTCTCCCCAATCTGCTCCCAGGCTCCTGCGGCCGTGCTCCGTGGGCCAGATGAAAGCCCTTGTTGGGCCAGAGTCCAGCCCACAGGCAGCAGGCTGGACAAGCCCAGTTCAAGGCTTACCTCTGCAGCCTCCCACTGGTCTCCCACCCCCAAGCTCCCCGGGCCCTTTCCCCGATCCTCTCTCTCACCCCCCTTACCTGGCCGGAGCTATCCGTACCCAATCTCCTTGACCCCATGCCCCCTCCACTCTGCCCCAGGCCCCTAACTCCATCCATCCCTCCCCAGCCCCCCATCCTGACCTCTTGCTCCAGTGACTTGCGCTGCCCTGGACTCCTCCATTCCCACCCCCGGTCTCCAGCTCACCATGTCCACCACCTCCCGCTGGCGCAGCGCCTTGTGCTTCCCCTCCAGGCTCTCGGACTCCCCGAGCGGTGGGGCAAGCAGGAGCAGCAGCGCGGTAGCGGGTGGAGAGCGCGTGGCACGGAGCTGCCGGATTGGTCAGAAGTTGAGCGAGCGGGGGGGGGGGTCACGTTACGTGATCCCTCCGCTCGCTCCGCTCCCAGCCAATCTGGCAGCCCCACACCATGCGCTCTCCACCCACCGCCACCTCTCCTGGCCGCGCTGCTGTTCCTGCTTGCCTCATTGCTCAGGGAGTCCGAGAATGCGGAGGGGAAGCACAAAGCGGCAGGACTTAAAGTAAGGGGGGAAAGCACCAGAACACCGTTCCGCCCCATTGTTCTACTTTTAGGGGCCCCAGAACGCTCGGGCCTGAAATTGGTGGGCCCTGGAACGGTGTTCCAGTGCGTTCCCCCTTACTTTAACCCCTGATTATATGGCTTAAAAAATGGCTAACAGGAAATCATCTTCAAGGAGGTGATTATCTGCAGGGATCAGTTGTTGGCCTGGCACCATATGACATTTTCATCAATGACCTTCCAGGAAAAAAATCACTGATAAAGTTTGCAGAGGACCCAAAAATTGGGGGAGTGGTAAATAATGAAGGGGTCAGGTCCCTGATACACAGTTAGTCACAAGCAATTTTTAAAAAAATACAGCTAAGTATGAAGCTATCCATCAAAAAAAAAACCCCAACAATCTAGGCTATGCTTACTGGACAGATGACTATCCTAAGAAACAGTAGCTCTGCAAAAGACTTGGGAGCCCCTGGTGGATAATCCTCTGAACATGAGATCCCAGGATGACACTGTGGCCAATGTGCTCCTCAGATGCATAAACAAGAGTCTCTGAAGTAGGAGTAGAGAGATTATTTTACCTCTGGATCTGGCACTGTTGAAACAGCAGATGGAATACTTTGTCCAGTTCTGGTATTCATAATTCAAGAAGGGTGTTGATAAATTGGTGAGGATTCAAAGAAGAGTCACAAGAATGAATAAGGGATTAGAAAACATGATTTACAGTGATAGATTCAAGGAATTCAATCTACTTAATCTGAATAAAAAGAACATCAAGGGGTGACGATCACTCTAAAAGTACCTGCAAACAATTTTTTTTTTAAACCAGCGAGGGGAATTAGTCACTGAAACAACTTACCAAGGGTTGTGGTGAATTCTCCAACTGTGGCAATTTTTAAATCAAGACTGGCATTTTTTTTTTTAAGTTATACTCTGTTCAAAAAAAACAAACAAGGAGTCCTATGGCACTTTTAAAAACTAACAAATTTATTTATCGCAAAGGAGTTGAATGGCCTGTATTATGGTCAGACTAAATGATCACAATGACCTTCTGACCTTAGAATCTACAAATCAGTACATCCACCAAAGTCTCAAATTCAACTATTAAGGCAGTCCTGCTGGGCAAGTTCTGTCACTCTGTCCCTGGAGGTGTGCATGATAATGCCACCCAGGGATAATTTCACAGCTACTACAATAGACACTTGTTTGTAGCAACACCTTGCAAGACCAATTGCTACTTATGAGTAACATCTCTCCTGGGAACACTTCCCTCCTGTGAATTGTCAACACTCCCCACAACAACAACAGCCACTTACAAGCAACTAGCAAAAGAGCATGGATGTGTTGCTAATAGAGAGCATCTACTGTACTGATAAGGAGTGATACGGGGAAGAATAGGCAATTTCTGTAGATAAATATTCTAGAAGCTTGCAGAGCTTTTGTGGGTCAACACCTGTGGAGTTTGGGGAGAATTTAATGTCCTAATCAACATGTTGAGACCACAGACTGTAAGTAGAGGCAAATCGTCAGAAAACACTTTGAGACTCTTAGACAGAAGATGGGTAGGAGTGCTATTTATTACTATTGTAAAGAGAAACCTGTATCAGTACGTATCAGCAAGACCTTCCAGTCCTCAACACTTGCAAAACAAGCAGGTCTTTTCAGAGATATAGTCAAGAGACTTCTTCATTAGCACTCTTAGGCTATGTCTACACTGGCAAGTTAGTTCGAATTAAGCCTCCTTAATTGGAACTAACTAAAGCCAGGGCTATACTAGGCTTTAGTTAGTTCCAATTAAGGGCTTCGTTAATTCAAACTAATAAGTTCAAACTAATAATTCAAACTAATAATAGGGCTTCAGAAGTAAGGCTTTAATTCGAACTAACTAGTTCGAATTAGCCAATGTGGCCATGTTAATTCAAACTAATTTCTTATTCGAACTAACTGGCCAGTGAAATGAATGGGGATCGCTATTTCAAACTAAGCAAGTGCCATTCATGGCACTTGCTTAGTTCAAACTAACTTTTTCTAATCCAAATTAAGCTAATTCAAACTAACTAAAATTACTTCGAATTAGTTAGTTAGAACTAACTAATTCGAACTAATTTTAGCAAACGTATACATAGCCTTACAGCTTTTGACACCGTCTGTGGCAAGCACTTTCTGCAGAACTATTCACTGCACTGGAGTTCTTGGATAATGCAAAATTAAACAACTCAATCGACATGTCAGAATTAAAGAGGATACGACATATACTCTGTCACGGAACACTTGTGTACTCTCCCATGTATGTTTGGATTTTAGGATACGAAAGCCCCCCAGCCCAGCAGAATGAAACACCAAGTTTCTGTAATGTTCTGACGTTCTTAGCACTTAACTGAGTCAAATAAATGTTAAAGATTCTCAGCACCTCTTAAGATGAGACCTCCATGATGATATACCAGCAACGAGTAGGCAAGCAAAGATGGTTTTCAATGTTCATTCCAAGCCAGCTATAATTTCATACACTGCTGTCATGCACCACCCGCAATATACACATGGGAAAGTTCTATGAGGATTCAAATGAGCCCTTAACCATCACTACATTAGCGAGGTCAGTGTGGGTTTATATGTAAACAACACATAAAACAGCTGTGAACAGATAGCTTGACAAACACACACAGAGGACAGCAGACATCTCTGTTGAATTATAATTGCTTTAATTGGACCTGTGCCTACTAAAATGGCAAAGCCAGAAAGAATTCCTCAAGCATGTGTAACTTTTGGGTGGGCTAAAATTAATTCAATTGCCCTTCTCCAGTGCCTCACAGAAATACACCCCAATCCCTGTGGAGAAAGCAGATGGAGACCCAGGATCCAGTCTATATGGGACTTGCAGCAAAGATTGCTCAAGAGTTACCACCCCACATTAAAATATTACTAAAACCAAACATAATGAACTTTATGAACTACTAACTTAATAAACCTTATCCTAAGACAACAAACTGAAGTTAAACAGAACAATCCCTACAGAAACCCCACAGGAAAGATACACAAGAGTTCCAAAGTCCAGGTGGAGTTCACCCAACTCTCAGCTACAGTCTTTGTTCCAGTGGGTTGTCCTCTTCTTCCTTCTTTGCTGGAATCCTCTGTAGCATTCCATGCAGGCTTTTCCTTCTCCTTTGCAACCAGCCCTCAGTCCCATATCCATGTCTGCAAAATCTGTTGCAGATGACTCCATTAGAGGGAGAAAACATCTTGTTCACTCCTGGCTCAGCTTCTCTCCTGAAAACTGAGCACACAGGCTCCTCTCCTAGCCCTAGCCCACCATCTACACAGACTGCTGCTCTCATGCAATCTGACTGACCACACCACATCAGGCCAGCAGGGCATCCTGTGGAGCATGCTCAAAAATGCCACCACTCCCTGCTTCTAGAAGTTTCTAGTTGTGGGTAGCTAATCTGCGCAGCAACAGTAACCCACCCTCAGTAGGTCTCTTAAAGAGATAGCCTTTTTTTAGGCATATGAGTTACACATGCTGCCATTCTACACAAAAGAACAGCGCTGGGATAAGACACAAATGAATTGTAGACCAAAAAAAACCCAGCCTCATGTTCCTTTCCCTCCCTCCCCCCAGCATCTTGGAGTTGGCCATCCGGAATATTCATACAACATAAACACAAACAGAATATTTCCTTTGGAATGAAATATTCTCAGGCTTGGATTGCTTCACATCTTAAATCACTGTGAGAATGCAGTTTAAGTCAGACACTTCAAGTGAGATGTGTCTACTATATTTTAGCAATTTTGGAAGAGCTGCAAATGGGTAGAGCCCTGCACAGATACAAATATGTGGATCTGCATCCGATCTGCATCTGCAGGAAATGGTCCGTGGATATCCGTGTTGTATCCGTGGATGCAGACATTATGCGAATATCTGCAGATATCCGCGTATTTGCAGGGCTCTAGCCATACACAGATAAAAAATATGTGGATCTGTATCCAATCTGCATCTGCAGGAAATGGTCTGCGGATATTTGCATTGTATTCGCAGATGCGGATATCTGCGGATATAATACGGAAATCCGCAGATTTGCAGGGCTCTACAAATGGGTTCTCAATTAACTTGAAATACTTGTTTCATTCTACTGCCTTCAGTGATTGAGGGAATTCTACCAGCAAAGAATCCAGCTGAGAGTTATTTTTAAATCTTTCTGCTTTAATTTTTCTTCAGAACACAAGTGCTAGCACTCAAATTATCTTACGTGCTTGTCTAACAAAACCTCACTGGCACTTACCGTAATCTTGTGTTCTTTCAAACACCATTCTTTTATGAGAGCCACCTTGAAGTCCTTAAAGATAAATTCTTGATTCTTTTGTAGCACCTGCTTGTGTTTTTCTCCAGCCACAGAAAAAATGCTAGCATTCTATTTTACATATCTTCTAAAAGACAAACCAAACATTCTCATTATTTTCAAATTTAAGTTTCGGAAGCCTTTTGTTTCCCTGAGGGGTAGCCGTGTTAGTCTGTTGTACAGCAAAAAACGAGAGTCCTGTGGCACCTTATAGACTAACAGATTTTCTTCGGCATAAGCTTTCGTGGACTATAACCCATTTCGTCAGATGCATCTGACGAAGTGGGTTGCAGTCCACGAAAGCTTATGCCAAAGAAAATCTGTTAGTCTATAAGGTGCCACAGGACTCCCATTGTTTTTTGTTTCCCTGTATTTTTCAGCTTTGTTTTCCACATGCAAGCCCATAGCACAGATTGTAAACATAGCCAATACAGTTTTCCTAAATGCCTAAAGCCCACAAAAATTTTACCTGGTGTAACTCTGCTGCGATTTAAAAAAATACTTTTTACTGATTTTTTTTACTGACATTTAAAAGGCGATACCAACCAAGCAGGCATAATAACTGTGTTAAAGGTTTTTGCCATAGTCTGAATCTAGTTCCATGCATTCACAAACTAACTTCTTCATGGACTAGAATATTGACTACTGCTCCTTCTGCATTCCCCCACCCGTCAGCCAAATCCACATAATCCACTATGGTGTATGCTGTGATTACTTATTAAATATAATGCAGCCTACATTATAAAATATAGATCCAGATTACGGAATATGCATTGCTCTAAATAGTAACTATGATGCAAATTCTCTGGCCTATGCCAAGCAGAAGTACATGGACAGGACACAGGAGCAGAAAGGTGTCCTGTGGCTGTCATAGCAGCAGCAGCAGCAGCATCCAATTCCTCAGATAGACTAACACGGCTACCCCTTTGGAATCATCTGCATTGTCATGGATCAATAGGAACCTATCCTCACCTCTTCCATTCTTCTGTCCCATCCCGCCCCATTTTTAATCGCCCTCTGATGGAGGACAGGGATTTTCTGTGAAGCAGAGTTGAGTGGTGAGTTCAGCATGCCTGAACACTGAATGCATTCCCTATTTCCTGGACCCTGCTCTCTATGGAGTGAAACTGCACTGATTCTGCTGTGTACCAGGCTGCCTGCCACCCACTAAAGTGGTGGTCAAGATTTGTCCCTTGAAGCAAAGTGATGAGCTGAGCTGAGTAAACTCCGAGGGGATCTCTCAACATGAAACCAGATCTAAAACCAGATTTTAAACCTTTAGGTTTCAGAGGGGTAGCCGTGTTTGTCTTTTTTCAGCAAACAACGAGGAGTCCTCTGGCATCTTAGGCTATGTCTACACTTACTAAAATTAGTTAGTTCGAAGTAAGCAAGTGCCATGCTTAGTTCAAGTTAGCAATCTACATTGATTTCAACGGGCCGGTTAGTTCAAACTAACATGGCCACATTCGTTAATTCGAACTAACTAGTTCGAATTAACCCTTACTTCTAATACCCTATTCGAAGTTATTAGTTCAAATTAAGGAAGCCCTTAATTCGAACTAATTAAAGCCTAGTGTAGCCATGGCTTTAGTTAGTTCGAATTAAGCTTCCTTAATTCAAACTAACTTGCCAGTGTGGACATAGCCTTAGAGACTACCAAATTTTTCTTGAGCATAAGCTTTCATGGGCTGGAACCCACTTCATCAGAGGCAGCATCTGGCCAAGTTGCATCTGACGACGTGGGTTCCAGCCCAAGGGAACTTATGCCCCCCAAATTTTTTGTTAGTCTCTAAGGTGCCACAAAACTCCTCGTCATTTGAACCTTTAGTATTTCAAAGATGCATGTTTTCATTTCAAGTTCATATCACCATAAAGGAGGGAGATCTTAAAAACAACAGACGTTTCAGTGAGATTCATGCAATTACAACCCCACAGCATTGTGAATACTTACGACTAAGTCTTAAACTTGCAGAAGCAAACAACTTGAGTAAAGCCTGGAACTCCATCTATTACTCATCCCACTGAAACGAGACGTTGCTGGGGAGTTCAGAGACTGGGTCATTTTATGACTTTGCCACTGGGGCAGATTAAAGACAATGTTTCAGTCCGAGCTACAAGCTTCCTGGCTTTTCTGGGTGTAAATCAGATTCTTAACATTATCTTAATGTCATTTTGTGGTTCAAAAATATTCAGTAACTCACAGCAGTGTCAGGCTGAGATCCCACAAAACAGGGCTGGGCAGTTTTGCTTTAAATGTTTTTGTAGAAGTGAATCTCACAAAAAAAATGAAGTTCGGCAGAAAGTCAAAAGGAGAGCTAAGACCACAGAAACGAAAGGAACTCTACAACTATATGTTCATATTTTCCGAATATAGGATTTCAACATCAGCTAAAGTTTTAACATGAGCAACTTTTTTACTGTGCCCCCTTTGGGAAAATGTTGCATTCAGTGATTTGATCTGCAGTTTCTAATTATATTTTCATAGTGTAATGCTGTCTGAAATGCAAATTTGATGACAGAACAATTCGATCCACATAAAATAATCATAAAATTACTGTTTCTCAAACCTCAACTTTTACTCCCTGCTATTTAAGAAGATAAATTTAACAGCAGTAAGAGTGTAGCCAAAATAGAGTATTTTTTTTAACCGTTATCTGACTGCAGTTGTCTACACAGATTTTTGCTGGTTGCAGATAGTTCCTTTTGAAATGTGAATACCAAAAACATTCCAGAACTTGGTCTTTGTACTTGAACTTGGTACAAACCATGGAAAAATAATTTACTTTGTCTTCCCAATATCTTACGCATGGCATTTATGTTTAGTTAAAAAGCAACTGTTAATTAAAAGACTAAATCATCTTTGGAACTCAGTTGTCACTTTAACTGGTCATTGCTAATGGGAGTGAAAAATATTATCACGATTTAGTTACTTTTAACATGGTTGAAACTAACTTCTGCAAAAATGTGCCTCCTGGCCCACTGGTTTTCCATGGTGTGATCCCAATGAGTTGTACTACCATAAAACCAATTTATCAGAGTGGAGCATGGGGCCCTTAAAACGTTACCAGAATTGGCACTCTTGTAAAGTTTTTAGATCACTGGAAGAAGATCCAGAGTGTTGCAAGTAGGAAGCTTTTATTAAAGAGACAGTTGAGATTATATTGGAAAGAATAGGCTTTTATTATCTTTCTAGCCTAGATCTAGATTGTCATTGTCCATCAGATTATGCAAATCAAGGTACAATACTTTAAAACGGTAGTTATTTCTTGAGTAAATAAGTCAAGTATTTGAGTGTGGTTTTTAATTTTACTAGTTGAACTCCATTTTGCAATGAGCTTTATATTCCATTTTTAGCCAAGATTTCCCTTAAGGTGAGTGCTCTGGCTCCAGGGTAATTAGCAGTCTGCTCACTCTTCTTCATGGATAAAGAGACAGACTGTACAAAGGGACAAGTCTTCTGATGTGTGCAAGGGACTGACATGTGTCTCGTATTAAGATTAATGGGAGTTGCGCATGTCAATCCCCATACAACCAGATGAGGATGTAAGGTCACTAAGGGTATAAGCAATTCACTGTAAGTAGGATTTGTGGTTTACAAGTATAAGTAAGTTTATTTTAAACTCAATGTCTCCAGTAGTAACGGATGGGACAGAATATGGAGAAGTGATCTAAATCATGGATTCTCAACCACTGTTGGCTATATAGAAAAGGAAACTTGAATGCTTTTTCCCTATGGTAACATAGGGTCCTCCCATGGAAGTGATTGAAAAATCAAATTCTAAATAATTTTATGGACATCACAAACTCAGAAGAAGATAAATCATTAGCCAAAAAAATGCTTCCTATCATACAGGATTCATCAGACTTAAAATACACTGTCATTGTGCATCGTGTAAGGGACCTTTATTGCTTGCCATCTTCCTCATTTCACATGAAGCAAGGACATGTGCATTTTCCACAGTTTCTGCAGTCTGAACTCAAGGTCGGACTAGTAAACAACCAACTTCCTCACTGATGGATTCATAGCAAGCAGATAAAAACCAGTGCATTCTTCTCATATTCATATAGAGCCTGACTCTGAGAGGGGCTGAGTGTCTTAAATCCCATTAAAGTAAACGAGAGATGGTAGCTCTCAGCAACTTCCACAGTTGGATGCAACTCTCTATACTACAAAAAGTCCAACACTTACTTCTCTTAGTCTAATCCATACTCTAGTACACCAAATCTTTTGTAATAATAGTGCCAGAACCATTTTGGTCAAATGGGGACCTGTCTGGCTTCCTTACACAGAACAATCTATTCCTTTTATTAAGACTTGGTTATTATAGCTAAAGCAAAACAGATCTTTAAACTATGGTGCTGATAGGTCTTTTAAAAATTATTTTAAATTAATGGCTCAAGGACAATTACTACATGAGTTATTTTTCACCTAACCAGGCATTTCTAAGGATATTAAGCACAGTATAATCTATAGGATATTTCATTCAGGCCATAAATTAATGTCATTGTGCATCAGCATTCCTTGTATGGCCCTAATGACATGACTGCTTTCAAGTTCTGGCCAGGTCACTATCAGTATTTGTGCCTGCCACTTTTCTTTTTTGCCATGTAGTTACTTACTCAATGAATAAGTCTTCTTGATTTCCAGTGAGACAGATTTTTGTAATTTCTCCCCATACATGGATATACGGTGAATAGTTACTCAAAGAAGTGGTCTAAACTGCTCACCTGTGTGAGGGGTTCACAACCTAATGCAACAGGTCAACAGATAAAGTAAGATACTATGCAGTGTGAATAAGAGAAAGTCTGGTTCATTCTAAGGAGGAACAAATCTTCATATAAGATTTTAAATGATCATGCAGTTAAAAGGCATATATTAACCATATAGTATTTTAGAGTACTTGCAACATTATAATTTGCTTCAATAAAAAAGTAGAGCCTACAAAATATCTGATGCTTCACCATTAAATAAAAAATAATGAAAATGAAGTTTAAAAATATAGGTCATAAAAGGTTTGAACTCAAAAGATTTAAACTCCAAAGTGCAGATTAAATTTACCAAGTACAAATGTTTTTAAAATTTTAGATATATTTATTTCTGGTCTTCTCTTTAAGCAAATTTACTCCAGACTATTAGCAACAACTACCTTTTCAGAAGTGCTTTTAGTCTTACTCCCAATTTGTTCACTTTTTAAACAATTATTAATGCCACTATATTTGGATTTGTCTCTGTTTCTATGTAACTTTATCTGTTTCTTACTGCATTGCTTTTTAAATTGTTGCGCAGCTCCTTGAATGGTTCAGCAGAGAGGCTGGTTTAAAATAAATGATCGAAGTTTAAATATTTTATTGTTAGAAGATAGGGAACATGGCACACAGACTTGTTAAAGTTGTCAAATGTATTTTTCCAGGAAAAAAAACACACCGTGCTTCATCTTCAATCTATTATGAGAATAATATATATGTACACACATGCGTAGCCAATTTTAAAAAAAAAACAACTTTGAGTGATGAAGTCTGCTCTTTGTAACAACTTCCTTTCAAGAAATATAATTTTTGTTAAAAAAAACCCTCAGCAAAAAATTGCCAGTGTAGCATTTTACTTTTTATTTAGATTGCATTGTTCATGCTGCTGTGCTTTTTTTAGCTAATCTAACCACTCTTCACCCCACAAAGAGAAACAGAAAAGCGCTGTGTGCGCATGTGTGGGGGAGAAGAGGGAGTAGGAGCATACACTGCAATAATCTTGGTATTTTGGCACATTTCAGATGATTTCCCCTGGAAGCTGTTGACCCTTTCTAAACATCATGCACAGTCAGTCCATCTATCACATGCCCCACGGCTATGATAAAGGGCTTTACCAGCCTACGATTGCAACGTGCGCTGGGAAGGGAGCATGCACGAACACAGATGGTTTAGTAGAGAACTCAAACTTTTGCAGTCCGGTAGCATAATGTTCCCATCTCTCGCCTGTTGAACACACCGGGAATTTAAGAAACAATTAAGTGACTCTCGGTTTAATCTGAACACGACAGCAAATTTAAAAAGTTCCAGCCACACTACACAGCTCAAGGACCGATGCCTAAAAAACCGAAATGATCTGCGTGTGCTCCAAGAGCGAACACGCCGCTGATGCCCCTCTAGCTCGCTACGCAGTGTTTTCGCGTGTCAAAGCACGGACTCCTTGTTACGCTTCGTCTTCCCTTCCTGGACCATGAATCCGAATTCAGCGCTGCTCTGCTGTCTGCGCACTGCCTGGAAGCTGCTTCGCAGGGGCGTGCAGCGGCTCATCCAAGCAAACCCGCAGGCAAAGGCAAGAGCCCAGAGAACCCCCTCACCACCGCCCCGCACACGGCGCGCTCAAAGAAACCACCGCAATACCTGATGATCAGCGCATGCAGCACACGGCGGCAGACGAGACGCCAGCGCTCAGCAGCCCATGCCCTTGCAGCCTCTGCGAAACGGCAGCGCGGGGCTAAGTCCAGCATCCACCAGATTCTCACACGCCTTTGGCTGCGTGTGTGGACTCAGCGCAGTCTCTGCCTCCAGCTGACGTCAAAGTCACTGTCACATGGCCAGATGAAAGCCAAGGGAGCACTGGTTGTCGTGGCAACCGCAGCAGGGCTCCGAAACGATTTCCATAGGTCATCTGTCACGCTGCGTGCGCGGCTGAGCCCTCGTGGGCTCCCGGACAGCGCCGCGCACCGACCGGGGTCCGCCCCTTTGCTAGGTGGAAAAGGCGCCCGCCTGGCTTGCTTCCTTCCTTCCGTGCCCGGCCTCACTCAGAGGAGAAAAGCCTCGCCCCCTTCCCAGGGTGTCCAGTGCCTGGGGCCAAGCCCATCTTTGTGTGTGTCCCCCCACCCAGGGGCAGCAGGGGTCCCGACCCCACCCTCCAGCTGCCCTGGGGGTGGGTCTGTACCTGCAGAGGGCGCGTGAGGCTGAAGGGCTGTGGTATGCCACTTACCCAGCACGCGGGGCTCCCCGGCCCCATGCAGCACCACCACAGCCCAGCTGGGACAGGGCAGCTCAAGTTCCCCCACCACCACCTGGGGAGGGTCGGGTGGCCAGGCTGGCTCTTCACCACGAGGGGTTTGGGGGTGTTGAGGGGCATCCCTCAGTCAGCACCTCTTGCATCCCCCATAAAGAGCCAGCCCTGCTCCCCGCCCTGCCCCCCAGCATTTACTGTCCACTGCTCCAGCCCAGCCCCTATTTGGGACGGAGCAGCCTCATCCCCCACATGATTCCCCCCTCCCCTCCCCCAAGGGATGGGGATGTGTCCGCCCTTCAAGATGCACGGGGGTGCTGAGGGGCCCATGTTTAGACCCATGTTAGTTTCCTTTTCTGCACTGGGCTTGAGTGCTGAGCTGCAGTTAGATGCCGCTTCCTGGGTCCTAGTGCTGGAAGGTTTCATATCTATGTACACTGGGCAGCTGAGCACACAAGAAAGGAGACGTTCCCGCACTAGGACCCTGGAGCAGCACCGCCAGTCCAGCCTGGCCAGCGCCCCCCACCCCTAAGCACTTACCCATCCCTGTGGCGCTGCTGTGGGGCAGCCTCCCCCCCCCCCACCCCAATGTCTCCCTACTTGACAATGCCCAAACAAGGGACAGCACAACATAGCTGACATGAATGGAGGTGGGATCCACACTGCTGAACTAGCAGCCACAAATAGGGGAACTTCTGGGAGTCAGCCTCTCGGGCCAGCTTATTAGCAAAGTCACTGTACAGCTGTAAACAAGGACCCTCGCTGAGGCAGACTGGGTATTGCAGTGTGGCTAATCACCATTGTGTGAGTCAGAATGGGAAAAGCTGTAGGACCCCGCAGCCCAGCTGACATCCAAATGGCTTGGGGACTGGACCCTCCTGCTCCATCCTCCTCCCATCCCAAGCACATTGTCTAGACTAGAGAAAAGAAATGCAGTGTTTCCTTGCTGTGCTAGACGGATGTGGTGGGAAGAAAGGCACACACACAAATCCCATCTTTACCCACCTTCTGGAGCCCTATGGTGAGATACAGCATGAGACTCAGATTTTGCTGTAACTGTAGAGCAACTAAAGCCTGTTTTGTTGCTCAGTTTGCCACTTTCCTCCTGTCTATACCTTGCCAGGCACTCAGTGCTTTGCAGCTACCTCATAAGGGGGCAGGGTGAAAGCCTCAGAGTCTTGGGTCTGGTAAGTGACCAAGGAAAAAGAGGGGCTGCAGCGAGCAATTATGTTTATACTCATCTGAATGAATGACCATGTCTGTCAGCGCACAAGAGCGGATTCAGACAAACAAAACCCCACATGTAATTAGAAAGCATGCATCTATACAAATTGGGACAGAATATAAATGGTGATAGCAAATCAAACAATGGAGGTCCCTCAGAAGTTAGTTTTAGCCACCTCACATTAAGAAAGATATAGCAAAAATGGGACAGAAAAAGGGTAACAAAGAACACTAGAGGAAAGGCTTTCATCCATGTCTCAGGAGACTACAAAAGGTTGAGTAGAGAGGGAAGAGCAGAACTAGAGGGGTGATGACTGAGGTAAACAGAGTTATATGAAAAACAACATAGTCCTGTGGCACTTGTAGGCTGCATCTACACTTGTAAATTAAGTCGACTTAAGCTTGCTTAAGTCGACTTAATTTACTCTGCGTCTACACTACAGTTTTCTTAAGTCGACTTAAGCATCTTGTACCTATGTACAATGGGGCAAAGGCTGAGCCCCCTGCCACCGTGGACCTGCCCTAGGTCCTCCTAGCCCCTAGAAGTCAACCTACGCGTCCAGTGTGGACACTCTAGGTCGACTTTGTAAGTTCCCCCCAAAGTCGGCTTAAAATTTAGGTGTAGACTCACTAAGTTGACTTAGTTAAAGTCGACCTAAATTTTCAAGTGTAGACATAGCCTTAAAGACTAACAGATTTATTTATTCACATGAGCTTTTGTGGGAGAAAATCTCACTTCGTCAGACGTTTTGAAGATGGGAAACTTACAGAATGGGAGGAAATTAATTTAATTTAAATTTAAAAGTTCCATAGGACTATGTTGTTTTTCTGCAATAGACTAACACAGCTACCCCTTTGGAACTTGACTACATGGAAGAGTTATATGAAGGAACTGTTGAAAACTGACCAGCTCTCCTTTTCACTCTATTACAGAATTAAGACACTTGATGATGCAATTAAAGGACACTAATCTTTAGGACAGAATATTCCTATTTTATGCATCATATAAGAAACATGTGACTCTCTCTTCTGATCAACCATTCAAATACAATGAGTAGATTTAAAGTACACCCAAATAATTTCACTACCAGAAATATTTGTGCGGTAGCTATTGGAGATGAAATAATGGTGAGTAATCAAATGTCATGCTTCAGGGTATACAGTCATTGCCTGCGGGTACCAGGGAAGAATCTCACCGAGAATAACGGTATGGTATAACTGCTACGTGCCTTCGCAAGGAAATGTTGCCTTCCTCTTCGGCAGTTAACATTAACCACCACCAACAGGCTATGAAGCTGATCTAGTAGTGGGATGTTTTCTGGGGCTCAAAACCAAAGTTCAGTTCTCTGCCAGTTCTTTTCCTGTGTGATTTTAGGCAAGTCATTTAGTCTCCCTGCCTCAGTTCATTTGTTCCTTACCTCATTGAGGTGTTGTGAGGATAAATACATTAAAGACTGTGAGGTGCACAAATACTACCGTAATGTATGCCATATAAGCATCCATGAAATCCGGATAGTTAGACTATTTGATTGCATGAAACTAGCGACTACTCCACTATGATAAATCCTACATTCTTATATGAAGTGTGATATGTATTGCTGATTAAATGCTAAAACCTTCAAAAATCCCTAGAATGGATAGACAAGTACAACCAAAGCAAGCACGGAAGCTATCAGCAACCTTTTGACCTTTATCTGTGATCAGTGCACATGTCCCTGCCATCCTGCTCATATCATTAAGCAACAATGCAGAGCGTACATAGATATATGTAACAGAATTTAAAAAATCCCAAGTATCATATCAAACATTTTACAAACAAAAGCCATAATTAAATGGATACCCAGTGACACTAACAGCGCAAAGGGAATATGATGTATTGAAAAACATTGTATTCATACCATTGTGTACCATACATATAGCAACATGTCATGCAGAGGGATGAAGTTTCAAAATTTTCATGTAAATTGTGCTACAGTAACTTATTTTGCATATATTCTTTGCTTGGACAATAACAGGTACCAATTTAGATAACAGTCCTCCAAATACCATAGCAGCACATGGTACTTACTAATTAGTAGAGCTGGTCAACTTTTTAAAAACCTTTTTAAAAATTTTTTGACAAATGGCATTTTTTTAAAAAAAGTCTTTTCATGAAAAACTGGGATCATTATCAAATTTCCTTTGAATAGATTTCAACGACAACTATTTTATCAGATCTTATCCATTTTTATTTTTAAAAATTCAAAATTATGGAACGTTTACTGGCTTCAGTAAAAACATGCATATTTTATTAAATGAAAAATTTCAGTAATAGTTTCAATAAAAAGTTTGGATGGGATTCCCACTGAAAGCACATCAATCAATCAATCAATCAATCACAGAGGTGAATATATATTCTTTCCCTCCCTCCCTCATTTCCTAGCATATTCTGTATATCCCTTCTGGTTCACACTTTGTTGGCCACTTTACACTCTTTTCCCTAGGCTTTATTTTGTCAATAATATCAGCCTTGATTATCCTGCTTCTCTAACAAGGATGGCTCTGCTTTCTTCCATGACACCAATTACATGTGTGTAGGGGTCTGTGGCTGTCCCTCCCTGCCAGTCTCAGAGGGAAGCCATACTCCCATGCTAATGTGTATCTAAAAGGGAAAGACTCAATAGGGAATTAGAGGTCTCAGGGGCTCTGTGTTTTGGGGCAGAGCTGAGAAGTATGCTGTCTTTCACCTGCCCTCCCGGCTCAGGCAGACAATGGACCAACACAGGCCTCTGGGCCTAAGGTGGATAGGTGACTACAGGGAGTAAGGAGGACCCAAGCCCACCCTATTTCACCGGGTCCCAGCTCTGGGCCCTAACAGTGGTAGATGGTTCTGCCACTGGGTCAGCTGGGAATCTCACCAAAACATGCAAACGTGGCCTCTTGAAATACAACCGAACTATTGTCTGGTGTCCCTGGGTTACTTCCTACTACCTCTTTGGAATGACACTCTGTTTCCTGGGGTTCCTGTCTCCCTGGGGTACATGAAGAGCAGCAGGCCCATTAACTCCTCTGGGTACTGGTCAGTCAGCAGTCCCAGCATCTTCTCTGGGACCTTGCCACAGCAGAGCACCATCTTGGGCACAGGGTTTGGAGCAAGAGATGTCTGCTTCCTTCTCCAGCTCTTGCACAACACTGAGCTGCTGTAGGGCCCATCTTTTAAACTTCCTGTCCTCCTCCTCCTCTGCTTCTGGTGGGCTGGACATGGCTTGCTTGGCTCCACCCAGCAAGGGGTGGACAGTGGTTCCCCGCATCAGTCTCAGAGGGAAGCCATGCCCCCTTGCTACAGTGTGGAATAAATTCCCTGTCAAAGTCAACAAATCCCCCACTCGTCAAATTCCTGAGGACTTATCTCTGCAAGCTGCCTACCAACCACTGTCACCTTATAAGGATTAGGCTGGTGTTGAGCAGCGACTATTGCCCACTGCAGAAAACACGCTTATTTTACGGTTACCTTGTCCTCATGCACTGGTTACGTGGGCCCCGCAGCCCCGTCTCCCACAGCCACCCCGCTGCCTTTGGCAGCGAGGCGGGGAGGGCTATAACCGGCCCCTGGGCCGGCTCTCCCCGCCCCCAGGGTGGAGCAGGCAGGCCCAGGGGCGGAGCATACAGGGCCTGGCCTCTGGGCTGACCTGCCCCACGCAGCCGGCTCCCTGCCACAGGCGGCCTCTGGGACCAGAGCCAGCTCACCCTCCCAGCAGGTGGCCTCGGCCTCCTGGCCCAGGCCCGGCTCCCACCTGCAAGCAGCCTCAGCCTCCGACCTGCATGCAGCCTCAGCCTCCGGGGCTGGAGTCAGCGCCCCCCACAACAGGCGGCCGCCGGGGCCTGGGCGGGAGCCGGAGCCGGCTCCCCGCGCCGGCAGCCTCAGCCTCCCAGCCCAGGGCTGGCTCTCTGTGGGGCGGAGCAGGCTGGTTGGCCCGCCACACTCCCCTCCAGCATGGGGGCAGGGCCCCGCTTCGGCCAATTGGCCCTGGGTCCCGCTCCCCCACAGGACGGACCTGTGCACTTGCCACTATTTCAGCCACCTACCATAAACCTAGGTTGTACGTTCTCAAGAACAAGGAATGGCAATGACTTATTCTTTATCTATACAGCATATAGCACAATGGGCCACAACTGGAGCCACTGGGTGCTATTGGCAGTACTACCTCCTGGTTGAGGGAAAACCAGAAAGTCACTGATACTGCTTAATCATCTAGAGCAGGGCAAAGCGATATTCATGTGGACCCTCTCCCGTTTTCCAGCACTTCCCTCTCCAGTCACAGTCCCAATACTTATGGAGGTGCTAAAGTAAGAGTGGGATAATTCCCTAAAATTCCCTGAGTCTAGATAAGGCTTTATGGACTTTTTAGATTTCATGATTATCGCATCAGCTCAACTCATAAGTTGACACTTGGAATACTGTAGGGTTGGGGGTGTGTCTGAATTATAAAGACTTCTCTGAGGAACTTGCAAAAAAAGCCCATTATTTACCCTTCAGTAATCATGGTACTTTGAAATGCGTTGTCCACACAAATTCCACAAGCCACCCTTGTTCACCACTTCTATGGAGTCCTACTCCTCTGAGCTGCTGTATTGGCAAAGGAATGAAAAGCCAGTTGGGCCTAGCCTGTCCTTTATGCCTTCAGGTACAGGGAGTAAGAGGGAATTTATGGGGCAGGCACAACCTTAACAGACACTGCCCCTTGCACGTTTCTTTTGTTCCACGGTTGGAAGACCAACCCCAGGAGAGCATCCCAGGACAACTGGTCCCTTGCTCCAAGGGCCTAACATGGGACTTAGCTCTCTGTACAGGTACAACTGCAGAGAATGGTTTGGAAGAGTCATCTGAGGAAGGAGACCCCATTAATTGGAAGGGATGGGATGCACTGTTCTAAGGATGGGTTGTGGTGGTTAGGGACTCCGTCTTAGGGGACAGAGTCATCCATCGGTTATCCAGACTGGGAAACTCAATAAATGTACTGCTTACCTGGGCTAGAATTCAGGCTATAACAAAGTGTCTGCTGAGACTAATCAAGTGCTCTACACTTTTTCACTTCTCCACATAGGCACCAATGATGCTGCCAAAAATGACCTTGAGTGGATCACTGCAGACTCTGAGGCTCTGGGAAGAAGGATAAAGGAATTTGAGGTGCAAGTGTTGAAGGAAAAGGCCCAGGTAGAGACCATTGAATTGTGGAAGTAAATGTGTGGTTATGCATGTGGTGTCCGAGAGAGGGCTTTGGGTTCTTCAACCATGGGATGTTCCAAGAAGGTTTGCTTGGAAGAGACAGGATTCACCTAATGAAGAGAGGGAAGCGCATCTCCACAGACAGGCTTGCTAACCTAGAGAGGAGGGCTTTAAACTAGGTTCTTTGGCGAATGGAGACCTAGCCCTGAAGTAACTGGGAAGTTGGATATCAGAAGGAAGCACAAGGAGGAAGGGGCAATAGGGGAGGTCTCCTGATTTTAACTGAGAAAGTAGGGCAATTAGATAGTTGCCTCTACATGAATGCAAGTAGCCTAGGAAACAAGCAGAAAGAATTGAACAGTCAAAGAACTCTTATGCGATTGTAATAAGAGAAACTTAGTGGGTTAACTGACATGAGTGCAGCACTGTCTTGGATAAAAACAACAAAAGTCCTGTGGCACCTTAAAGACTAACAAATTTCTTTGGGCACCAACAACCGGACACCATATAATAAGAACACTAACCCCAGGAACCTATCCCTGCAACAGACCCCATTGCCAACTCTGCCCACACATCGATTCTAGCGACACCATCACTGATCCTAACCACATCAGCCACACCATCAGGAGCTCATTCACCTGTACATCTTCAACTAATGAGATATATGCCATTGTGTGCCAGCATGCCCCTCTCCCATGTACATTGGCCAAACCGGACTGTTCTTACACAAAAGACTAAATGGACACAAATCAGATATAAAAAATGATAACATCCATAAACCAGTAGGAGAGCACTTCAATCTCCCAGCACACTCTGTAGCAGACTTGAAAGTTGCCATACTTCAACAAAAGACCTTCAGAAACAGACTTCAGTGTGAAACTGCAGAGCTGGAACTCATCTGCAAACTTGACACAATCAGACTGGGTCTGAATAGGAACTTGGAATGGTTGTCTCATTACAAAAAGTAATTGTCCCTCTTTGCACATTCTCACCTTCTAATCAACTGTTGTGAATGGACCTCATCTACCCTAACTGAATTGACTTAGTTAGCACTTGCCCTTGCAAGTGTATATATACTTCCTAACTGTAGTTTCCACTTCATGCATCTGAGGAAGTGGGTTGCAGCCCACGAAAGCTTATGCCCAAAGATATTTGTTATTCTTTAAAGGTGCCACAGGACTTTTGTTGTTTTTGCTATATACAGACTAACACAGGTACCCCTCTGAGACTGTCATGGATGGGTATAAATTGTTCAGGAAGGACAGGTGGGGGAGAAAAGACGGAAGTGTTGCCCTGTGGATAAGAGAGAAGTATGACTCCTCAGAACTCCAGCATGACACTGGAGAAAGCCCTATTGAGAATCTCTGGGTTAATGCTAGAAGCAAAAGCAACAAGGGTGATTTCATGGTGGGCATCTCCTATAAAGCACCAGACCAGGAGGATGAAGTAAACGAGACTCTCTTCAGACAACTAATAAGTTTCCAGAGCAGAGTTCTCATATGGGACTTCTATCATCCTGACATCTGCTGGGAAAGAAATACAGCAATGCACAAACGATCCAGGAAGTTTTTGGAGACTGTTGGGAACAACTTCCCACTGCAATTGCTGGAGGAACCAACTAGGGGCTGTGCTCCTCATGAGATGCTACGTGCTGCTCACAAACAGGGAAAAATGAGTAGGGGAAGTGGATGGCAACCTGGGCAGGATTGACCATGAGATGGTCGAGTTCAGGATCCGGACAAAAGAAAGGAGAGCAGCAGAATATAGACCCTAGACTTCAGAAAAGAAAATTTTGATTCCTTCAGGGAACTGATGGGCAAGGTCCCCTGGGAGGCTAATATAAGGGGGAAAGGAGTCCAGGAGGACTGGCTGTATTTTAAAGAAATCTTACTGAGGACACAGCAACAAACTATCCTGATGTGCAGAAAGAATAGAAAATATGGCAGGCGACCAGCTTGGCTTAAGAGAGAAATCTTCAGTGAGCCTAAACACAAAAAAGGAAGCTTACAAGATGTGGAAGCTTGGACAACCCCAGACATAGCCAGGGGCACCAACAAACTGACTAGGGAGAATATAAAAATCTTGCTTAAACATGCAGGGGTGATATCAGGAATGTCAAAGCATAATGGAGTTACAACTAGCAAGGGGTGTGTAGGCTAACAAGAAGGTTTTCTACAAGTATGTTAGCAATAAGAAGGTGGTCAGGGAAACTGTGGTCCCTTACTGAATGGAGGAGGCAAGCTAATGACAGATGTCAAGCTAGTGACAGTGATGGAAAAAGCTGAAATATTCAATACTTTTTTTGCCTCTATCTTCACAGACAAGGTCGGCTCCCAGATCACTACTCTGGGCAGCACAGAATAGGAAGGAAGTGAGCAGCCTTCAGTGACGAAAGAACAGGTTTAGTGCTATAAAAAACAAGGACATGCACAAGTCTATGGGCTGGATGCAGTGCATCTATGGATGCTGAGGGGCTGATGTGACTGCATGGATGTTGGCCATTATCTTTGAAAACATGTGGTGTCCAGGATGACCCCCCCCAAAAAGGCAAATATAGCACTCGTCATCAAAAAAGCAGAGGAGGAAGATCCAGGTAATTACAGACCATCAGCCTCACCTGTTGTTCCCAGAAAAATCACAGAGCAGGTCCTCAAGGAATCCATTTTGAGGCACTCGGACAGGAAGGTGATCAGGAACAGTCATCATGAGTTCATCAAGGACAAGTCATGTCTGACTTGCCTGGTTGCCTTCTATGGTGAGAGGACTGGCTCTATGGATGTGGGGAAGCAGTGGATATGAGATACCTTAACTATCGCAAAGCTTTTTATACAGTTTCCTACAGTATTCTTGCCAGCAAGTTAAAGAAATATGGGTTGGATATATGGACTATAAGGTGGACAGAAAGCTGATCATTGGGCTCAATGGGTAATGATCAACATCTTGACATCTAGTTGGCAGCCAGTATCAAGTGGAGTGCCCCATGGATCAGTCTGAGGGCCGTTGTTGTTCAACATTTTCATTAAATGATTTGGATGATAGGGTGGCTTGTACCCAAAGCAAGTCTGCAGATGACAATAAGCTGTGGGGAATAATAGATATGTAGAGCCCTGCACGGATACAAATACGTGGATCCGCATCCGATCTGCATCTGCAAGAAACGGTCCACAGATATCTGTGTTGTATCTGCGGATGCGGATATCCATAAATATGATGCAGATATCCACAGATTTGCAGGGCTCTATAGATATGCTCAAGGGTAGGGATAAGATATGGAATGACCTAGACAAATTAGAGGATTGAACCAAAAGAAATATGAGAACTTTCAACAAGGTCAAGAACAGAGTCTTGCATTTAGGACAGAAAAATCCCATGCACTGTTACAGATTGGGGACTGTCTGTCTAGGCAGCAGTTCTGCAGAAAAGGACTTTGGGGGTGGTTAGAATGGACAAGCAGTTGGACATGAGTAAACAGTGTGCCCTTGCTGCCAAGAAGGCTAACAGTGTATTGGGCTACATTAGTAGGAGCATTGCCAGCAGATTGAGGGAAGTGGTTATTCCCCTTTATTTGGCACTGCTGAGGCCACATCTGGACTATTGTATCCAGTTTTGGACCCCCTGCTACAGGAGTGATGTAGACAAATTGGAGAGAGTCCCCTGTAGGGGAATAAAAATGATTAGGGGGCTGGGGCACCTGACTTATGAGGAGAGGCTGATAAAAATAGTATTGTTTAGTCTGCAGAAGAGAAGGTGGGGGGGAGGGGCGGAATATGCCAGCAGCCTTTAACTACCTGAAGGGGGGCTCCAAAGAGGATTGAGCTGGCTGTTCTCAGTGGTAGAAGATGACAGAACAAGGAGCAGCAGTCTTAAATTGCAGTTGGGGAGTTCTAGGTTGGCTATTAGAAAAAGCTTTTATACAGAGGCTTGTGAAGCACTAGAATGGGTTACCCAGGGAGATGGTAGAATCACCATCCTTAGAAATTTTTAAGGCGCAGCTGGACAGAGCCCTGGCTGGGATGATTTAATTGGGGCTGGGCCTGCTTTGAGCAGGGAGTTGGACTAGATGACCTCCTGAGGTCCCTTCCAACCCTAATCTTCTATGATTCTACTCCTGTGGCTCAGCTCTCTACCTAAGCCAGCCCACAGCTGCTGGGGCTCTCCAAAGGCTCTCCCTTCCCCTGGGCGCTGACAGTCTTTTGGGGCTCTCCCAGTTGCCTCCAAGGCCTAACTGAGGGCTCTCCCCCTATAGATTCTGAACTACTTCCTGCAGGTTCCCCTAGTTTATAGTCTCAGCCCTTCCCCCGGGAGCAAAGTCTCCTCCTTTCTCTCATCTGGAATCTCTACTCCTAGTTGAGCAGCTTCCTACTTATAGTGTTCAGGCAGTCTTCTAATAAAACTCAACTGCTCCCATGCTAGTTGGCTAACCAGCCACCACGTAGAACACCTGCCTGCTCCCAGGCGGAAGGGCCATTGGTCACATAGCAGACTCTTACTTAAATAATGACTGCAGGATAACTCTACCAAAATGGGCATCTGACCTGAAAGCCTCTACTAAGGAATACAGTCTTGGAAATGTATGGATCAAGCTCCATTACAAATGGGCCAGGAAGGATTAGATTTTTATTGGTAAACATTAATAGGCATCAATTTCACTGTATACACACAAACAATTGAAAGTATTTCCACTGAGAAATCCAAATTTACAGATCAGCAAGGTAAGAAAACTTCTGCATAAGAACATCTTAGAGTGAAAATCCAGTGATTTGGATTTTTGAATTAGGCATGTTAAAAATGGATTAGCAAATGAATTGGAAAAGTAGATATGATTTGTTGATTTAAAGATATTTATTCATGTATTAGATTTTTATACATTTATTTTTTATGTCATGTTGGCCATTTGTGTTAAGTTTATTAAGCTTGCCTTTTTTTTGAATCTCAATGTGACTCCCAACCCCATAATTTCCTGCAACTGCAAAATTTTTTTTAAAAGTTGATAAAAATTTAACAATGCCTAAAAAATAAACATTGATGGTATCTATTGAAATGATATAGCAAAAGAAAATAATTCTGCCACGCCTCATTAATAAGGAGGACCTGCCCTGAGGGTCTGAATCTCATCAACCCGTTGAGCTGAGGTAATGGCTAATAAAAAGGCAGTCTTCATTGATGGGTGATATTGCGAATAAGGTGCTAAGGGCTCAAAGGGGGGACTATCAACCTAATAACATGATATCAAGGTCCCAAGCAGGAAGGGACTCCCAAACTAAGCGAAATATATGCATGAGGCCCTTAAGGAATTTTGTTACTGTAGGGTGGGAATAAACAATATTGCTCCTGGACAGGAGGGTCCTGCTAGGTGGACCCTAATGGAGCCATCCAATATTACTGAAACTGGTGATGTCAAGAAAGAAAGACGGTGCAGAGAGAGGCCCAAATAAAAATCTTTTATTTAACCTTTAAAGGAACTCTGCTTGAATGTTTCCTATTTTGGAACAGAATGCTCTGAACCGTGGCTGAACAGCTTCTTGTGGTGGACATCATCCTGCTGACATTCAGGCTGTCACTCGTAATGAAGCTGGATCTGAGTGTAGTTATTCTGAGAGACTCCATTGGATGGAGCCAGAAGGGCGATAGGGAGGCTCTATTGCAAGGTTCATCAGATCAAGTACCCAAACTGCCTAGCCCATGCTGGGGCTATTAGAATGATCAGTCCTGCTTATTTTGAGAATCAGAGGTAAGACATACATCAGTCCTGCTGTCCAGGGGATCAGAAAGGCAGGGAGCCTGGACTAGAGTACCCTCTGGAACAGAGCATCTGATATTTGTTGTTCTGGTCTGTGGCAAACAAGTCTATTTCTCGGAATCCCTGCTTGAGAAAGATGTTCTGTAGGACTGAGTTAAAGAGTTGCCTGCTAAATTGATCTGACACGTTGTTCTGAAGGCTAGGAAGATGCAGAACCACCAGCGTGAATTGGTTTGGAATGAATCAGTTCTAGAGGTGCACAGCTTCTAATCCTGACAGAATGGGGATAATCTTGCTTCTCCTGGCTTGCTGACGTGACACATATCTGTGGTGGTGTCTGTCAGACTTTTGCATTGTGGATCCAAAAAGAGGAAATAGGAATGTTTGCATGCCAGGTAGATGGCTTCAAAGTGTAAGACATTTATATGTAGGTGAACTTCTTGAAGGGACCCTGGGTCCTGAACTTGAAGATAATCTAAATGAGCCCCCATGCCAGAGTGGAGGCATCTGTCAGCCAAGTCTTGATAAGCAGAGGTACACAGAAGGTTGCTCTGTTGCACAAGTGACCTACAAGTCTGAGCAGCGCCGTAGCAAAGGTGGCTGGTGCCCCAGGGCCAAGCCCACATTTGGGCTCCCCCAGGTGCCCCTTATCACCCCACACCTTGCAGGCCCCCCCTGCACAGGTCAAGAGGGGGGTCTCAGCCCCACCCTCCAGGTGCCCCAGGAAGGGGGGGGGCTCTGAGGAGCTGAAGGAGGGTGTCAGGCCAGCCATGCAAGGGCCAGATTAGAAGGGTGCCAGTCCCAGATTCCCCACTTTCAGGGTGCCATCCAGTGCCCTCACCCTCCTCCCCCATGGGCCAGAAGGCAGGGGGCACAGGGGCATTCAACACTGCGGGGGAGGGGGTGGGACCAGAGGCCGCCCTCCCAGCCTCCTCTGCACTCTCAGTTGGCGCAGCGTTCCGGCCCAAGCAGTTCCCAGCCAGCTGGTCCGCCCAGGGGGTGGGGTGGCCTGCCCCAGGTACTGGGGAACAGTGGCCACATGTCAGCTTGCCCCACCCCTTGGAGTGGCTTGGACCGGGCTGGAACACTGCACCAACCAAGAGCCTCTGGCCCTCCTCCCCTCCCTGCAGCGTTGAGCAGGGTTCCCCCTCCAGTGCCAAAGGCTGCGGCTACCCCCCGCCTTGCTGGCCTGCATGGAGGTGCTGGGTGGTGCCCTGAAAGTGTGGTGCATGGTCTGGCACCCCTCAAATCTGGCCCTTGCAGGGCCAGCCTGGCACCCCCCTGCAGCCCAGCAACTGGGAGCTTGGCCCCCCTTGCTACACCACTGAGTGTGAGACACATTTTCACTGATTTTTCTCAGGTGAGCCTCAAGGTGGTTGATGAGAACTATTATTTTTGGAATCTCTCTTGTGGAAGGTAAGCTCTCACTGACCTGGGACTAGATTCACAAAGGGACATAGGTACCCAATTGCCACTTTAGGGCCTGAATCCAACATTTAGGCTCTATAGGCATTCAACTAACTTTACCCTGGGAGTACCTAAGCTACCCCAGTGTGAAAATTTTCACTGTTAAAGTCCCCAAGTTGTCTAAGTATCAGCAGCTGAGCATGCAGGGTTGCCTCAGTCCTGACCAGCAGTTCAATACCCATCTCTTTGCCTAAGACCCAGCAGGATTCTCTAACTAGAATCCCCTCCCCTCTGTATTTTGCCTGACGGGCACAATGCACTAGGTGTTCTCAGAACACAGCTTGTTCCACACAAAAGGTCTGAGGGGTGGCAGCTGCCTCCCTTTTAATCTTTAGCTCAGTGGTGAAAGGACTTACCTGGGATGTGGGAGACACGAGTTCAGTTCCCCCACTGCTTGACATGGAGCACCTCAGATAGAGCCCACAAAAGTTGGCACTTTAGACAGGGAAATGCCTAAATTAGCCCATAGCTAATGCTGACCAGAGCCATGTGTCTTAAGCCCCATCCCATCAGGGAATTACGCACTTAAGTCCCAGTTGGAAAGAGGCAGCTATCTCTGCTTGGGAGCTCTCCTCTCAGGGCCCTTTTCTCGCAAGACCAATGGCAGCGCCCTCCCATTTCCACCCAAAACGGCCTGAGGGGGAAACTTTCCCCTTTTGTTCAGTGGTTAGGGGACTCACCCAGCACATGGAAGGCCCCAATTCTGTTCCCCCTTCTATCTGAAAAGGAGTCAGGATTTGAATATTTATCTCCCACCTTTCAGGTGAATGCCCTACCCAATGACCTACGGACAATTCTGCTGTGGCTGCCTCTCCTGTTGAAGCGGTGTGAAATAATTAAGTGTGCAGAGGGCCAGAGAGAATCAGAATGACTATAGTCCAGTGGTTAGGGCATTCACCTGAGAGGGTATTCTCAGTCTCTCAAGGAAACTTGGCTCCAGACCCACCCATAAGTCACTCAGCTCTGTGTATGGTTAGGAGCTGAGATGGTCACTGCCAATGTAGAGGGTACCATGAAGTAGCTGGTACCAAGGGAAAAGGCACGGGGCTTCTGATTATAGAGGCACTTGGTGCTGAGATTGGTACCAACGGCAGCATTGTCCATTGATTTAGAGGGCACCATATCTGCTGATATGGAGGTTGCTGGGCTTATGGCCCTTAGACAGATGAGTCAAGAGCCTGATGATTGTTGTCTGCTAGCCAGGTGCTAGCAACAGTGACCTATCCCTTGGTTCATTTCTGGAATAGTACTCCTTTCTGCTCGGAAGATGGTGGACTATGGAAAGAACAAGACCACAATGATTGCTCCATGCACTGATGACAGAGCAGATGGTGGCCAGGTTCAACCAGCTGCAGCAGGAGCAAGGGAACCTGGTTTCAAGTCAGTGGAGCTGGAGAGGGAGGGGAATGAGCATAGCTTGGTCACTGATATGTTGTGAGAGATGCACCCCACACGTAAGTGCTACTGCACATTAGGCGGGGTGCTGGTGGAGCGTCCCATCAAGGAGATCATTCCTGCCCTCAAGAGCAACAAAATCATCCACCTTGCCCCAGCAGCTGAAGGGCCAGAAGATGATTGACTTCTGGAAGAAGCACAACATCCCCCTGATGGGTGAGGATTACCAGAAATAGCTGCCTAAGGAGAGCTCCAAGGGTGCAGGAACCAAGATCAGCTCTTTGGGATGCTGGTCTCCCAGTAGGGAGCCCAGGGGGGGAGACAGCTCTCCATTGCATCCATACCTCTTCCCAAAGGACTTTCCTCACCCTCTTGCCTCCCTGACCTTTGAGGCTTAACTTTATTATTTGGTGTTGCTCTTGTAGGTTACTAACAGAAGGCCTGACCATATGGCTTCCTATCAGTGTTTAAGGCAGCTTACATCAACCTCTTCTGGAAGAGAAACTTCAAGTGGGCTTCCCTTACTCTCTGAGTGCATTTGGAGAAAGTGCAACCGAAAGAACGTTGCTCAGGGATGCATCCTTCTAAGACACAGCAGACACTGAGGGTGCCAGTGGGCATCAAAGCATTATTATTTGTACAGGGATTCCAGTCTAAAATGCAAAATGGGTTAACAATCAATTATTGATTAGATGAAAGTAGATCATAATATTTAAACAAGCTCTTATCTCTGAAAAATGTCATTGCAGCCGCCACATCACTTGAATTATATCTACTGTTTTGGGGAGGCTACTACAATTTCACCTACAGTATCAAGCATAACAGGTCTTTATAATAATATCAGCTACAGTAGCCACTGTCTTAAGGTGAAAATCACCTATGTGCAGAAAGCCAGCACAAGTCTGAGACTTCATTTAAATTCTACTTCTGCTCTGTTTTTCTGTCTCCTGCTCAACTTATAAGCCTCCACAGTCTCTTTCTATTAAAATGTAAAATGAACCCTTTTCACCCATCCCCATTCCTTTTTTAAAAAGTTATTCCTTCTGCATGTATTCAGGGGGAAAGGTAGCCTGCAGCAAAGTTCTTTAAATATGGATATTTTATAAAAACATGCTCATTATATGTATGTGAAAGCTGTGTGTTTGTCAGCTCAAGATACATAACAGTGCAAGGGAACAGAGTGAACATTCTTCCACAAAAAATAACAGAATCCTAAAACTCAGCATTTCTATTTTACAGGGCACAGCTGAAATCTCATCAAGCCTGCCTCAAACAATGACTGGAAAAGAACTTCTCCGCCGAACAGTGTGACCGACAGCTTCGCTTCTCCCCAGTGCTTTATGTAACTCAGAACTCTTTTCCAGTGGCACCGACAAGCTTTAAATCAGTAAAGCACACAGAAAAGGAAAAGCCATGGAATTTACCCTTTGGAGAGCACAGAGCACATCTACTTGCTAAAACTGGTAGAAAAGTTGTCACTCTCAAGACTTGTTATTTTAACTTTTACATGGTAAAATCTCCAAGTCCAAATTAGTTTTGCTCATAAAGGTCATTATCGCGGCAGCTGGATGCTATGCAGCAAGAGATGTGCTGTGAGGAGGGAAAAAGTGAAAATATATTTGAAAACAGCTTCATTTAACCTGGCACCACAAACACAAAGGCCAAATTTGCTGCTGTCAGTCCAAACTTTCTGATCAACTACTTGCGTCTGTGAAGACCCACTCAGCCAATCAGGATGTTCAATCCCTAAACATCACCCCGGCAACTGCGGTAGCACTGAGATGAAGGGAGGCCTCTCCCTTACAGGGCTGTCCTTAAGAGGGAGCAAGCAGGGCCACTGTCCTGGGCCCCACGATTCTGTGGGCACTGCGCAGCATGGGGCTGCTCCCCACTGCCTTTGGCGGCAAAGGGAGGGATGGAAGCATGTATCCCGGCCTCTGGATTGGCCTGATTGGCCCTGGGCCCACCCACTTCCTCAGGACAGCCCTGCTCCCTTCGACTCAGAGCCATGGACATGCTGAGAGTAGGAATGTCAGAACACAAATACACAAGTCATTTTACGTAACTTGCATACCTCTGTTTGACTGCCCCCGAAAAGAGCAGGCAGTGCAGACCTGTCCTATGATGCCTTAACAATGGTTATTTCTGGCTGTCGTTGCAGGGCACAGTTAAGGTTGTTTGGGTGCTTTATCTGTGCATTTCCATACCTTAACATGTCTAGCTTCCTTTTCATTGTAACCTTAGCTTTCCTGAGCATGGTCTTGGGATAGTTATAACAGCCCTGTAATGGTTTTTACAGAACTCTGCCATAACATAGTTCTTCTCAGAATTTCGAGTGGGCTATTACTTGTAGTATCTAGGTGCAAATGAAAGACAGTTGTAGTGACTGGTATTAAGACAAGAAAGCAAAAGGTAGGGCTTTGGGGATGCTAAAAGGGAATAAAAGAATTAGACATGTCTTAAGATGGTCTCCAGAATGCCAGGTGATCAGGAACTACAGGGATATATATTTAATGTGAGAATCTGGACAGGCCTCTTGATAGAAGTTGATTATCTCACAGCAAAATGTTCAGGCTTAAATAATATGCTGAAATATAAGTGCCATCCCAAAGGCAACCAATCTTTCCAAGAGCCAATGCAGCACTCTTCCTCTGTTGTTCAGGCTGGGTCTGTGATGCTATACAACTCAGCACATGCTAGCCCTTGGAAATAAACATGTACACATTTGTTCTGTGCTAGCAGCTCTTGCTGCCTCATATCTGCCCTTCTGCATAAGATGCCTGGAGACTTGTGATGAACAGAAGATACAAATTGGGCCTGCTATATCAACAATCCAGGACCTGAGAGAGGCCTTATCTACATATTAAATACCAAGAGTGGGTGATCAGAGCATCACTAGAAAGTTTTTGCTTGATTCTGTCACCAAAGATCTGAACACAGTGCACAGACTCCATTGCAAATGTCCTCAGGTTGCAACTGAATTAATGTTCTAACCTCTGGTGCTGTAAACTGAACTTGTGATCTCTGTTCTTTTGCCTTCGACATCATCACCACGATTTATAATATTCTGCAACTAGAGCTTAGCTGACTGTTGATGTTACAGGAGGAGGAATAGAATCCAGCTTATTAGATAAAACTTAATGTTAGCCATAAGTTAGGTAGAAGACATATAGGGCGTGACTATGTTACATAAGATGATATTTGTACACACAGAAGGCCAGCATAAATCAGCGCAACTTTTTACATCAATTTAAACAAGATGAGGATCTGACACCACCTCCTTCCCCCTTTTTATACTATAAGTACAGCTGAAAATCGTCATGGTAGCACTTCAGTATTGAAGCCATCTTTTAAATATCCACAATTCTGTTGCTTTTAAAAAGCAAACAGAACAAAAAGCTTTCAATACTTATGATTTTAATGTAACATACTAAATCCGACTTTGTTAGCTTTGTATTTAAAAGGACTGTTTATGTTCCAATTGGCAACAACAAAGTAGCTACAGAAGGCGAGACTGAGACAGAGCTCCGCAAATGTAGTCATGTTAACTTCTGCTCTTTTGACAAATAGAATGGGCAAAACCCATGGGAAAAGACATTTCATTTTTCACACAGCTAAGAGGCATTACAAGCCATGGAGATTTTGAAATGAAAGCCCTAAAAAAAGTGGTTCGCTTCCCATTCATGAATGATGGGCCAGAGAAAGAATTATTGTTCAAGTCAAATCAGGTGGAAGATGGCTTCGCATGAATGCAGCATTATAAGAAAATCCCCAAGCTCTCCATCTTTGTTATATGCCATTAGCACCAGTAATTTCCGTTCTCAAGGAGCAAAAATGATTCAGTTCTTAAGAAGCAATAATTTGGAATGGTCAGATAACTCCAAAGGCTGTAATCAAAGTTTTCTAGGGAGTGGCCTTTTCGAGCAGTGAAAAGACCCAGCAAATGTAAAGTTTATAGTATGAGCAACAGCACTTAATATTAATTCCCAAGATAAAGTTCTCTAATGTGTTATAGAAGAATTGTAGAGTGCTCCAGAAACTCTAGCAGACCTATAAACTGTTTTGACATAATGTTGCATAAAGGGGGTTATTTGGTTAACAAGATTAATTCTAGCATTTTGTCATCACCTACTTCTAGGGTTGTTCCAATTGATTTATGTGAACAAACTGGGACAAATTAGGATCTGTACAATAGCCAAAATATTTATAGGTTTTGTCTTGCACCTGGCTGTGGTACCGTAAGCACAGTTCAAAAGTTAGCGCATTTGAATGGCCCAGCAGGGAGCCCCAGGTCAAAAAGCAGGGAGGTTTCTTTGACTCATGCAGAACAGGTTAGAGCACCCTCTCAAATATAAGCTCCCTCCTTCATTCTTCATGGTTTTATGTATGTAGTTTATTTGTTTTGGTGAATTTAGCCTACAGACCACAGTATAGTCACAGGGATGAATCTGGTTCCTAATATTTAAATAGTGAGGTTCTTTAGTACCTGAATTATGTTCCTCGGTTATGTTTTCAAAATATCCCACCAATCATTTTAATTTTAATTCCCGCCCTGAAGCTGAGACTTGTACTGAGATATGAAAACACAAACTCTAACAGCTCATCACTAAGTACCAAATCCTGCCCCCACATCTATGCAAGAAAATAGTGCAATTACCCTGAAGAAACTGGGAAGAAGGGGGCCTCCACCCATGATGCTCTGCTCCAAGGTGGCCTCTGCTCCCTAGTACATGGGGCTTTTTGCAGAGTATGACAGGGGAGCAACAGTAAGTCTATGAGTATGCAAATACTATATTCCTTCTGCTCCACAGCAAGCTGCCTAGCTTCTACAGCTCTGATGCTGCAGTGACATCTTAGAAAAGGCTCTTATTGCTCTGCTTCCAGAGGAGTGAGAATTCTTTCCTTCCCATTCTGCCCCCTGGAGAAGACCACTGCAGAGCTCTGCCACTCGGGTTCGTCACTGAGTCAAGAAGTTGGCCCTGGAGGAGTAGCAGCTGTGTTGAACTGGAAAGCGCTCTTGCATGAAACCCGCACTGCTGTTAACGGTAGTACCAGGACACACTTGTAATATTTAAAACAGATGAACAACCTTCATACAAATTGCTGGGAAAAATGCCATAATTTATTGGTGACAATCAGTAAATCCTACAGCATTATCCAAAATGCTTAATCCATTGTTGAATTTGGATGTCCTTAGGGGTAATATATGCAAGGTACACTATCTAGTTAATTACTCAGAATGCGTTACACTGAGTTTCAGGTACCATGTGTCCCTGAGTCCTCCTGCCAATATTTTTGTGGTTTTTCAATCCCATTTTCCAATTTCTAAATATTTTTTGCTCCTGCTATGTGGAAGACCCACATACAAGGCAGGAGAAACTAGGACTCTGCTCCTGCAATCACCTAAGCACATGAATAGACTTATTCCCACTGGCATTTCTCCCATGAGTAAAGTTAAACAGGTACTTAACTGTTTATAGGATCAGAATCCCACTGACTGTCAGCACAGTGGAAATCAGCTATACACAAAATGCAATCAAGTATACCAAAGAAAGAAACTAACAAAACATGCATTCTTTTCTGAAATCTCCTTCAATTACAATGATCTCAGGTGCTGCTTGCAACAAGAGCTGGTTGAAAAAGAGCTGTTTTTGTTGAAAACAAAACAAAACAAAACAAAATGCGATCAGAATATTTTAGGTCCCAAGTTTCAAATAGGAACAATTTTTGTTTATTCAAAGTTTACCTCTTTTTTTTTTTTAAATCACAACTTCTGGGTTGCAAGCACTTTCATTTTTTAAAATGTTTGCTTTTCCTTCCCCATTCTCATCCACCATTCCTTTATTTCTACTCCTTTTTTTTCCCATTTTACCTCTGAAAAAGGATGGAAAAAAGATAGGGAAAATATTAAACCCCCAATCTAAAACAAGAACATCTAAATAAAAAACAAATCCACATTCATCAAATGCACCACTGTATTCAGACCCTGCACACTATTCTAAAGGCTTTGTGCAACATATGCCTTATGAGTATTATTTGAAAACCAATAACTCACTGGCCAATAATATCATGGTGAAATGTGTGTAGCAATATTATATGTAATGAACAAAAGCTGAAGTTATGACTGAAATGTGTTAACTAGACAACTTTGTTGGTGGTGGGGGGGAGGGGGTAAATTTCTCTCTCAAAGACAAAGAATAAGTTGACATCTCTAGCCAGATGCCATCAAAGTTCATTGGCAATCACTGGTTAAGTGGCCATTCTTAGGAAACAAGGGAGTGGGTAGGAATAGAGGAACCTGCATTTTAACAAACAACATGGACCGTCTTTCACCACGACACTCAGGCTATGTCTACACTTGAAAAGTTAGGTCGACTTTATGAAGTTGACTTAATAAGGTCGACCTAAAGTGGACCTTATTAAGTTGACTTAACAAAAGTCGACTTAACTTTTCAAGTGTAGACATGGCCCTTTTCGACCTTATTAAGTCAACTTAACGCTTTAAGTCGACTTAATAAGCTCCACCAAGGGATTAATCCCCGTCTCCACTGGCTTAAGTCTACTTAATAAAGTCGACTGAAGTGCTAGTTTGAATTAAAACTAGGTGTTATGAATTCGAACTAACTTTTCCTTAAGTCGACTTAAGGAGCAGCTAAGGACACCCTTTGTGTCTCCATCCTCACAGTGGGAAGGAACTTTATCTGGGGGTAACCCTCAAGAAAATGCATTTCAAAACGTGACTGAACTATAAAAGTAAGGGCCAAAACACAATTCTTTCTTTCTTTTGCTCCGTAAGAAAACAAAAGAGCAAGATTTTAAGACTTTGCAAGGGGTTCTCATCTGAGAATTTGGTTGCTGGGATCACCTGGTAAGGATTTTATCTTGAACAAAGTCTAGTTTGTTAAGTTTTAGTAAATAGAAAGCAGTTTATCTTTATTTCTCTGTGACCATTTCTGACTTGTACTTGTACTCACTCAAAATCTCTTTGTAGTCAGATAAACTTGTTTTATTCTTTAATGAAAACTAACTCAGCATTGAGTTTAAACTGAACTGTTTGGGTAACTTCAGTTAAAGCAGCAAGCTGTTGAACATTGATTGATCCCTTACAAGGATAACAGGCCTCTAATATCTGAACTGTCCAGGAAAGGGCTGGACAATGCAGAACATACTTTTCTGGGAAAATTTGGGACTGGGAGTGTGTTGGGGTCACTCTGCAAGTGTTAAGTGAAAGGCCGGTAGAAGCCAAAGAGTATGGCTGGAGTGTTTCTGTCAGGCCGGAGTTACACACAGACACTCAGGGCAACGGTTCTCAATCGCTGTGTCGCGACACAAAAATGTGTTGGGGCACAGTGGTAAGTGTGTCGCCACGGACTAAGCACCCCACGTGGCTGGTGAGCTGCCTCAACGAGCTGCTGGCTGTTAACGCTGCAGCCTCAGGCAAGCTACTGGCTCATCCACCCTAGCAGCTGGAGGCAGGGCATTTTTAAATCTCTCTCCCTGCCTGCCGAGCCCAGGGTGGGGGAGCAGGTTTCTACTTTCCCCAGTAGCTATAGGGCAGGGCGGGGCCCCTTTGTTATGGTGCAGGGCCGCCAGCGGGCCGAGTGGGGTGGGAGGGGCCAGAGTGGAGGGGTTGCAGGGACAGGGCAGCGTGGCCAGAGCCAGGGCCATGGTGAGAGTGGGGGGCTGTGTGGGGGAACAGAATCAGGGGTTGCAGACTGCTGGGGGGCTGCCAGGAGGAGATAGAAGGAAAAGACAGGGGGAGGCAAGCCTTGGTGTGTCGAGAATGGCTGGGAACTCTCCCAGCTGTGTCGCGACCCCCAAAAGGTTGAGAACGCCTGACTCAGGATATGACCTGCATGCTGTTTGGCTGTTTGTGAGGGGCCCAGGTTGGGAGCTACAGCAGTAAAACATCATGAGGCACCCATGGATGCAGAGCAGGTGGTGACAACCCCTTGCTGGTCTGGGTTGCATCCCTAAAATGTGATGTCCCCCAAATATATATTAGGTTTACATTTTCATACAGAAGTTTGATTTTAAGGTGGATGATGACAAAACTCTCAGCTTAACTCAAAAACCTTACTGCAATTCTCTACTTATAAAAAAGGGTATATGGAACAGATCTGAAAGTTTTCTGAAGCTGCTGTTGTCTATTCTTGTACAGCTGCTCTTATTCAAATAGATGCTGTTAGTTAATATTATAATAAGTAGTTAATATTTGACATTTTTCTCTTTTGGAGTTTTTTGCCAGCATTGAGACTTCTCTTACAAGCAGTTCTTTATATCACTGTTACATAAACTGGCTTATATGAGTAGCCTGTTTTAATATTGAAAACTAAGTTGACAGCATATTTGCCATTATGTTTTATTGTCCGCATTCTGAAAGCAGGCTGCTGCATTATTTTTTCCTCTCTTGGAATATTTTTGATTCTGGCACAATACTTTCCATTACTCTGAAACCCTTAAAGGCAGCTTAGCTTTTGGCAAAGGGAACTGTTTTCCTTTGTAAATGGCTGTAGTATTTTGCAACCCGTTCATGGGTGGCCAAGTGCAGCAGATTTCTACACCCTTAATGGTAAAAATAAGATACAGAAGCCATCTCAAAGAGACAAGCCCCTAGTAACCATATAAAGCATGAAAAGCTAATCACAGGATTCACAGTGTTTGTTTTAAAATGTCACCTGATTTTAGTGCCTTGGTAAATGTCAGAAATATAGAGCTTTTAATAAGGGTTTGTTCTCATATAAATAGAAATGTCTCCAAGACAAATATTGAGTGTACCTGACCCAAACTTCCTTGTACAGCTGATGACGTGGCTCTTCCTTGTGACACAGGAAACTGATAAAGAGTATCCAGAATACCAACTGTGAACAATGCTTCATTTTTTGTGTGCAACATTGGACACCATTGCCTGAAACTTGTCCACTGGATTAGAACATGGGCAAGCATTTCAGTCAATCATCTCTACGTGATTCTATGCTTTTTAGAATTACCGTAATATGAATATGTAGTGGGTGAAAATCAGGGGGGCCTCCAGATTGAGGTAACAGGTTAATTGTCCATATGCTGCTGACACTCTTCCTTCCTCCATCATTCTCAATCCTTCCCCCAAGGCATTATTTAGCTTAAAAAAATAAAAATTCATCCATATTGAATTTAGACACATTAAACAATTTACAACTAACAACTGCTGGTACTGAATATGACACCTCTGTATCTTGCCTACGAATCATTGTCCAATTCACCAGCAGCAGATAATTTGTGCTTCACATGGTTGGATGGATAAACTCTAACTGTCAGATTAAATTGCCAGACTTAGTTGTTTGCTGCCCTTTTATTACAGGACAAGCACAATTCAGACCAGAATAAAAAGAATGGCTTACCAGGGAGGGTGCTGTCATAGTTTCAATCCTGGCATGGGAATGTGTTGTTCTAGTACAGATTGTTATGCTGTACTTCTGGCAGATGCTTCATTAACTTTTTCCTCCCGAGATAGAGAAAAGTCTCACAGTGTTAGTATTAGCAGAAGAGACAGCATGAAAGCATCTGTCTTCTGACTTAGCCCAAACTTCTTGTCCCATTCTTTGGTAATACACTCGTTCCCCCTTTTTCTCCCCTCAATTCTCAAAAGGTAACTAGTTCAATATGAAAAAATATACTAAACGAGGGCAAAAGTTTCTTCTAAAATGCACTATAGGAGTAAGTTCTATGGGGTTAGCCATCACGGGACTGACTCTGCCCTGACACAAGCAAAACTCCTAGGGTGCGTCTACACTTACAAATTAAGTCGACTTAAACTACTCTGCGTCCACACTGGGCTTTTATTAAGTCAACTTAAGCATTTCCTTAAGTTGACTTAAGGAAAGTTTAAGTCAACTTAGTAACACCTCGTTTTAGGTCGACTTAGTGCTTAAGTCAACCTTATTAAGTCGACTTAAGCCAGTGTAGATGCAGAGTTGCCCTAAGTTGACCTCCATGGCCTCCAGACCTCCCTCCCAGGGTTCCTGGCACTGGAAGAGCCTGCCCTGGCCAACCACAGGGCGGGACAGAGCCCTGACCTCCCTGCTCCCCAGAGCTGGCTAGGCCTGCCTCTGCAAACATGGCAGAGCAGAGCAGCCAGCACCATCCTGGAGCCAGCAGGTAATCCTCGACCTACTGGCCATTTGGGGGGACAAGGCAGTCACTTCCCATTTGCGGGGCAGCCACTGCAACTGGGAGGTCTATGCCTCCATCTCCCGGCCCTGGCTGCCAAAGACCCCACCCGGGACACCCAGCAGGTCCGGGTGAAAATAAAGGACCTCCGCCAGGGCTACTAAAAGGCCTGGGAGGAGACGCTCCGGACAAAGGCGGCCCCCACCAGCTGCCAGTATTCCCAGCAGCTAAATGCCTTTCTGGGGCAGGAGAGCGGCAGTTTCCCAGCCCACACCATCGACTCTGCCGAGCCCCCCTCCCTCGATGACAACCAGGAGGAGAGCTTGGTGGATGAGACTGATGCTGAAGGAAGGGGAGACCAGCCAGTGGCAGGGCACCCTACCAGCCCCAGAGCCTGTCACCAGCCCAGGGCTCATCCCTTCCCCGATGGCAGACACCACCACCGAGGAGGAGGAGCAGGTTCCCCCCACCGAAGGAGACCCAGACAAGGGGACAGTGCACCAGACACCTGCTGGTGAGTGCTCCCTCCCTCTCTCCCTGCGGGCAGGGCTGGGCATGCCTATGCACAGGGACTGCAGGGGGATATGGCCCAGGGACAGACAGGGTCGGGGGGGTGTGGAGGGCCTTCCACAGAGGCAGAGGGCTGGGGGCTGTGTGGTGGCGGGGAGGGGAGACGGAGCTGAGCAGTGCAGTGGCGTGTCTGGAGATGGGGGGGACCATAGGCAGGAGTACCAAGGCCAGACAGCATGCACCCAAGGCCAGAGGCAAGTGACCTCAGGAGAGACCCCCCGGGGCAGGGCTGCCTGCAGCTCACCACCATGGGCACCGCACCCGACCTGGGCAGCAGAGCACGCCGGCATGTACCAAGGGGTCCCTGTCCCAAAGGACGGGGAGTGGGAAGCAGGGGGATGGTCAGGGGACAGCAGCTGCTCTCAGGCTGCACACCGCACCAGCTAATGGGACTCTCTTCTTTGCCTCTCCCCAGCAGCCCCTGCGCCCTTGACACTCCCGGCGCCTCACCAGGCCCGATCAGGAGGAGAAGGAGGGTGCGTCACTCATGGGATGAGCTCCTCAAAGACCGGATCAGCGTCAGCAAGCGGACCGAGGCACGCCTGGCGGGGCGGCAGGAGAAAGAGGATGCCTACCGGAGGGTCGAGCAGGGGCTGCGGAGGGGCGAGCAGAGGCTGCTCGAGCAAATGCTCGACCTTATGGAGTGGCAGACACAGTCCCTGGAGCACCTGTTCCCTCAGGGCCCCACCCTGCGCCCCAGAGGCAGCCCTCTTTGCCGGCAGGCCAGGACCTGAGGTGGACGTCTGCAGGCCTGGGACCTGCCTTCCTGAGGCCACTAGCACCAGCCGCTCCCCCCGACCCTCTTCACTCCCCCTAACCCTCTTCACTCCCCCATTTCCCCCGCTGAATAAAAACTCTGAACACCATTATACAGTGTGTCGTGCTTTTTATTGGTGTGGGGACGGGGGGAGACAGGTGTGTGGTGGGGGGGGCAGGCATGGGTGGGTGGTGGGGCCTGGTAGCAGCGATCCTTGCTGTCAAAGGGGGCCCTCAGCATGTCCCAGATGACCAGTGCTGACCACTGGGCCTGCTGCATCCAGGGCAGGGTGACATCGGGCTGCTCATAGTCAGCGGTGAGCCTCTTGGCCTCCCAGGCATGGGGGACCCTTTCCCCTCGCAGCTTGCAGAGGTTGTGCAGGCAACAGCAGACACTGATGATCTCAGGGATGTTGCTCTCGCTGAGCTGCAGGCGGGTTAGGAGGGCCCTCCAGTGGGCCTTGAGACAGCCAAAGGCACGCTTGATGATGCTGCAGCACCGGTTGAGCTCTAATTGAAGAGGTCCCTGCTGGCAACCATGTGGCCTGTGTCTGGCTTCATCAGCCAGGACATCAAGGGGTAGGCAGCATCCCCCAGAATCAGGACAGGCACCTGCACATCCCTGAGGGTGATGGTGTGGTCGGGGAAGAAGGTGCCTGCCTACATGTGCCTGTACAGGGCAGAGTTGCACAGGATGCGTGCGTCGTGTGCCTTCCCCGGCCAGCCCACATAGATGTTGCAGAAGATCCTGTGGTGGTCCGCGAGGGTCTGCAGGACCACAGAGTAGTAGCCCTTCCTGTTGACATAGTCCGTGGCCTGGTGGTCTGGGGCTCGGATGGAACTGTGGGTGGCATCCACAATGCCCCCACAGTTGGGGGAAACAGAGTTTGGCGAGGCCGTCGAGGAGTTTGTGCAGGTTGCCCGGGGTGCCGAGGTGGGCTGGCAGGACCCTGCTGATTGCCCTGCACACCTGCATGTGGGTGGTCCCCACAGTGGCCTTCCTGATGCCGAATTTCTGGGCCATGGAGTGGTAGGAGTCTGGGGTTACCAGCTTCCACATGGCAACGGCCACTTGCTTGTCTACAGGAAGGGCGGGTTGGAGTTTGGTGTCCATGCGCTCCAGAACCAGGATGAGCTCGGGGACCAGCTCGAGGAAGGTCTGCTTGCTCATCCTGAGGTTCAGCAGCCACAGGTCATCCTCCCAGATGGTGAGGACAATCTGCTCCCACCAGTCGCTGCTGGACTCATGTTCCCAGAAGGCATGGAGTGCACTGCTGTGAGTGTGGCAGCTTGCTGGGGCAGCAAGGTGGGGGAACAGGCTGTTGTCTTCCTCCACACTGGCGGGTTGCCACGCAGGCCTGCTCCACAGTCGAAGAAGCCTTGCCAATAGCTGGCAGGTGCCGCGCAGCTGCCTGACAAATCTCAGGAGGGGAGTCTCGTCCATGACCTGCTGAGCCTCCATGTTTCCAGGCACAATGGGGAAGGTGCTGAGCTCACTTCCTCTTTTAAAGGAGTGACTGGGGAGGAGGTTACTTCTCGGGTGCCTCATGCCACACTCCCCACAATGCATGACTCCTAGGTCACCCTAGCTGCTGCCAGTTGACTTAGGCATCTATTGTAGATGCTCTAGGTCGACTTAACAAGGTTGACTTTCAGTTGACCTAAATATACAGTGTAGACACGCTAAGTCAGCTTAACAAGGTTGATTTAAAGTTGACCTTGTTAAGTCGACTTAATTTAACAAGTGTAGACATAGCCCCATTGACTTCAGTAGAAGGTAAGGACTGCAAGATCTGGTCAAGTCTGAACACAATATCCAGAGGTCTAGCCATATATAGCAAAAACACCAAGAGTCCTGTGGTACCTTAAAGACTAACACATTTCTTCAGGCATAAGCTTTCATGGACTCCAACCCACTTTGCTGACAAAGTGGGTTGGAGCCCACAAAATCTTATGCCGGAAGAAATTCATTAGTCTTTAAGATGCCACAGGACTCCTGTTGTTTATTAGTATAAACATAAGTGAAAATAACCATTTTTTTGACAATTGTGTTTCTATTATTACCTTTTTACAAATCTTCAAAAACAGAACAGTTAGACTCTCAATTACCATAGACTGAAACAGCCTTAACGCAGCTTCTAAATTTGCACACGCACCTTTTCACATGTTTCAGAACAGTGGATATCTATACCTTGAATGTGTTTCACGGGCACATATTCAAGCAGAGAGGCTGCTTTCCTAGTAGAACCTATAAATCTTGGATCGCCTTGACACTGATGTATACAGATTAGTCACCACTGCATTACTAACTACTATATCTGCTGCAACTGCATGGGGAAAACAAACAGCATGGCTCCACAGAGAGAGAGAAAACAAAATAATTTGCCTCTTTTCCTTTCCTGATAATAGGGACTACTATGATCTCCTCCTACACTTTGCCAAAATCTTTCTCAACATGAATCAGTATGTAGATTGCATAAATACACAGATCTGCATGAAGGATCTCAAGGGAGATATTTAGTGCCACTTTTTAACATCTATTCCCTAAAAAAAGAAAAAATTATGATTTGTTTGCCGTGTATGCCAATTCATAGGCAGAGATAGACATAATACAACTCTCCAATCCTGCAAACACTAATGCTTAACTTTACTCTGAATAGTCTAATTGATTTCAATGCCTTAGTGGCTCTAAGTACTCATTGTTACTCCCAGAGTAGTCAATGGGACTCTGTTCGCTTCACTGAGCTTTAGACCTTGCCAAAAATAAATGAAAGCCCTCTGGCAGCAACCAGTGGATTTGCACTGATTTTGTAAGATTTAATATAGAAATAACGTATCAAGTATACGTGTAATATTTACTGCTCTTTTACCTGAACTTTACTGGGACCCAAAATCTATATCATATGTGGACTGAAAAGGAGTCTGATTGTGTTAATTATCTTTGTGTCCTTTGTTAGAATAACACTGTGACCGGGGCCTCCTGGGATACCCTCCTGGACGTGCAAAAATCAGGGCAAGCTGCAAAACCGGGAGCCAAACTCCCCACACACTGATGGGTGGTACTTAAACCAGTCTCTCTATCAGTCACAACCAGGCTTCTGGTTCCCCACACCAGGTACCAAGAAATCTGCCCAAAATAGAAACAGCTCCCTTTATTGCACTCCAGCTCCTCCGGCTCCCACCTAGCTGCACGGTCCCTTAAAGATACAGGTTCCCCTGACCCCAAAGGGCCAGCCACAGCACACAGAACAATATAGGTTTGGATCTTACCCAAAATACCACACTGATAGCCAATCCTTTAGTAACTACAACTAATGTTTTAATATAAGAAGAAAAGAAGCAAAAAATGAGGGATGTTAAAGAGTCAAAGCGAATCACATACATACAAATGATTTAAAGTTCATGAAAAGCAGTTTGCAGGCTTGTTCCTCTGGAGTTTGCAGGCTTGTTCCTCTGTTAAACACCCAGCATCAGGGTGGGCCTCAATCCTTTGTTCAGTCTCAGAGGAATAGTTCCAGAGATGGGTGTTGGCTGTAGACTGGGGACTTGAGAGCAAGATGGAGTCGGGGCTGCTGCCTTTTATCACCTCTGGCCTTCTCCATGCTGTGTGCAGTTCTTTCCAATCAAACTGGAGTTGAGTCACATGTTCAAGTCCTAGTGGCTCAACAGGTTTTCTTCTTCGGCCCATTGTACTGGGGAGCTTCCTTAATGGGCCATTAAAGGGACAATGGCTGGGTAGACATTCAGTCTGGGGAATTTCCCCAGACTCACACCAACTAAAATATAACAATCAGATTCCTAATTTCTAATATGAATACGAATCCTACACAAACTATATAATCATTCCCCACAAATTATTACCTTTCTATTGACACCAAACATGGCATAGTTCCTATGGATCATAACAATTATAAAATATTAATACAAAATAATATCATAAATGGTTCCCTAAATCCGGACAGCGTCACAAACACCATTCAGTCAATCACAACAAAATAGCCTTCATCCCCCAAACGACAGTGAAAACTGTTGATGATTTATCAATGTTCTTCACCAGCAGAAAGAGCATATCACAGAGTTATGATAGATCACAGCAATAGAACTATGCAAAACTGAAAATGCAGAGAAATGGTTAGTTGCCGTTGTAACGAGGTTAGGAATCACTGTATGGAGATGCCATAATCCATGTGAGGGGACAGGTAATCAGGAGACCAGAGTTCTAGCTGCAGGGTTTACACTGACTTGATGTGACACTTAGAACACAACTTTCCATATTGGGTGCCTGAAATTACTCCTTGTGCCGTCCCTCTGCACAGGGGTGAATTTCAATCAAGGACACTAAGGACTGCGTATTGGTAATGTCAATAGTGGCATTAACATCATTAAAAGATGTGGGGAGAAGACAAATGAGCTGTATGTCCTTGCTCTCCCTCAACATTGACCAGTGGCACTGAGCCCACAAAAGCTGAACCTTGCTGCACCCTTCACAGATTGTTCCAAAGGCTCTCTGGCTTATATCTCTCTGGCGCTCCTACACACAATAACCCAGCAACATCAACTGAGGTGGTGTGCCTCCACACACACCCTATGGCTGGGCTGTGTCTTTACATCCATGGTCTGCTTTTTTTCCTATTTAAGTTGTGAAACTTTGCTTTTAATAATACATCATTGATGTCTTTAAGAATGTGTGTTGATTCTTTGGAAGTATGGTCTCCATCATAAACTCATTCAAGAGAGAACAGTTCAAATAGTTAAGTTTTCTTACGTACATACAGCGTGCCTCTTGAATAGTTCTTTTGTTTACCAAAGTCTACTTCTGTTCTGGGAAAGGTATTAAAACACAACTTCATAAAAGGAAAGGTAGGTAAATTGCACTCTTTACTATTCTGCAGTGCAACATTTCAAAAATAGTCAATACAAAACAAGACTGGATTTCCCCATGGGAAAATCCACATTGGAAAATGAATTCAATGAAAGTGCGAGAGTTTCATGTTGTTAAGAGGAAAAATTACAGAGATCTTTGGATAATTAGCAACAATAGATCTGAAACAAGGAGAGCACATAAAATAGGCAGGCTGAAGGTATACAGTATCCAAATAGCACAGACAGCAAAATGAGTCAGTGCCACCCTGGCCACTGCCAAGCAAACAGGAAATCTTATACAGCTATTTATAGTATGAGACGCTGCCTAATAGGAAAGAAAAAAGGCTGAACTCATATTTATGCCTTATTTGATTTTAATAATGGCCAGATAAACAGAGAAGCAATTAAAAACAAAGATCCATGCTGAAAACATACTAAGGGAACACTGCCTAAAATGGTCTTTACAATCAATGAGGACAATTGTTTTTCATTATTGTCAAAGTGTTTATCTGGCTGTGAGGGGGGACAAACTAAATGGAAAAACTGATCACCTTTTTGCTCCAGGTGCCAAAGCAAACTCATCATTACCTGATTTTAAAAAACAAACCCCACTCTACTGCACACACAAAAAAGTGTTCCTTGGCGTTTGGAATAAAGTGTGGCCAATAAAATTGAAACACTTTAAAAAGCTAACCTAGCCATCTGTTTATAACAACAAGCGTTTGGCTTTACAATTGCCCATTTACAAGAAACTGGAGATTAAAAATAAGCCATTCCTCTGCATTTAATGTACAGGACTGTAGAACCTCAGCTGTTAGCTAACTTGGCCCAATGCCCACGCAGGATTAACTTGTGTTAATGGTAGCAAAATGCCATTTAAAATTCATTTGCAAATGATTTAAGAAATGCATTTCAACCTCACTTGAAAATAATTCAATCAAATTAGCTCATTCAAACTTATTTTTTAAAATCATATACTGCAGACCTGGCAACAAACATTTAAAATAGTGAGATGGCAAGAAAACACAAGCAATTTGTTCTTTAAATCAAATAAGTGTTTGCAGACAGTATAACATTCACAGCAATTATTTAAATGCTAAACACAAATGACTAATATTAAACTGATACAGAAATGCTACTACAATAGAGAATTTTGACCATATTTTCTAATATGTACCACGCTGTCAGCATTCTTACTCTTGCATTTGTTAATTTGTTCTTCCACGAAACGTGTAGTACCTTCTTTGGCTATCTGTGATGGGCAGCCTCTAATTTTTTTTTTGGATAGCCACTCTCATTAAGCAAATAGCTGCTCCATACAGTAACATGGTCAATTTAATCACATGGTATATTCTGACCTTTAATTTGGTGTGGAGCTCTTGTTTTGACCAGATGTTGTTCATCCTTCCAAAGTAGTGTTTGCTTTTCCTAACCGTGTATAAATATCTTTATCACACTCCCCAGGAGTTATGGGAAGCTGACATTACCAATAAGAATAAAGATGCCCTAATACCCTGAATACTGAACCAGTGTGTTTGGCTATTCCAGCTAGCATCTACTTGGAATATCAGCTCTTCAGAGCAGGGACAGTGTCTTCTTATGTGCCTGGCACATTTTAGGCATCAGTGTAACAACAACGGCACAAGCGGAGATGTCTAGAACAACACTGTTCCACTGAGTATTTTTTTAGATTGCAGTACTCTAGTATGAGTGACACATGGGCCAGATTTGCTCCTGTATGTACATAAGGTACCATTTTTCTCTGTTCCTGTGCTGGCGGGGGGATTGGAAGGCAATATTGCCACTCCTGTACTGAGTCCTGCTACAGAAAGGTCCAGCTGAAGCAGGGGTCTGCAACCTGTGGCTCTGGAGCTGCATGTGGCTCTTTGGCTGCGCCCTTGCAGCTCTGGGGTCCAGGCCCCCTTCTGCCACTAGGGGACCCTGCAGGCAGCCCATGCCAGGCTCCAGGATCCCCATGCCACTGGGAGACCCTGAGGGGGGCCAATTCCTGGTTCCAGGCTCCCCCTGCGCCAGGGCACCCTGCTGCAGGTGCCCTGGGCCAGCTCCCAGCTCCTCCCACCAGGAGGCTGCACCCATTGCAGCTCTCAAAACACTTGGTTATTGAAGGAATTTTTAAAAATGGCTCTTCTTATCTTTTGGGTTGCCGACCCCAAGCTAAGGCATGGCATTGAATCCAGTTCAGTATTAGTCTAGAGAAATAGTCTCTTTTGTATTGGATGTAGCAACCGTCAGGCCTCATCCAGCCAGGTGCTCAGCCCTTCCACTGAAGCCAATGGGAGTTTAGACCCCTCAGCATCTCCCAGGGACAAGTACTTTAATCTTATGGGCTCAGAAAGAGCAAAATGGGTTGTAAATGAGACTATACGGCTGTGGCTCAGGCTAAACGAGTATCTGGTTGTTCATACAGAAGTCTTATCAAGTTAACCTCCTCTGTTTTGGGGGTGTTTTGGCCTCAGATGTCATCCTTTCTTTTGAAGCAAGCTTGTTACATTCACTTCTTCTTGACAACCGAAACCAAATGGAAGTGAGGTTTCATTATATTGCTTGTATTGTATTGCGTTGCCAGAACAGCTATTGGAAATTAAAACTTATCACCCAAAGAAGCAGTTTCTGCAACTGCCATTCTAATGAAAGGTTAAGCCAGGAAATAAAACAGGTCACAATTATAACAGAACCCCAGGCCTGCAGACTCTGAAGATTGATGCTAGCTTCAATCACCAGCTGGAGTTCTTCTTTTGTGTTCATTACAAACCCAGCCTGCAGCTGCAATAGCTTGAAACTGACATACATCATGCCCAGCTGGCAGCCTGTTTTTAAAAAGGTAACAGAGAAAGTGCTTTGATCTAGCTCAGAGGGCATTCTCCTCTGTGGTGTCGGTTAGAAGATTAGCTCCCATTCTTTCTCTGCTAAACCAGATGTTTAATTTCACATCTGAAGTTAAAGTTTCTGCCCTATCAGGTGTATTAGGAAGACTGAAAAGGGCTAAAGATCCTTACATATAATCAATTTGTTTTCTATTTTTGCATCATAGTTATTCAATGTCTAAAATATGCAGACAATTCAGAGTCTGATTTTGATCTCACTTATATTACTTCAAATCAGGAATAACTCAATGAGGTCATCCATGTAGTCAAGTTCCAAAGGGGGAGCCGTGTTAGTCTATTGCAGAAAAACAACAGAGTCCTGTGGCACTTTTAAAAACTAACAGATTTATTTATCGCATGAGCTTTCGTGGGAGAAAATCCCACTTTGTCAGACGAAGTGGGATTTTCTCCCATGAAAGCTCATGCAATAAATAAATCTGTTAGTCTTTAAAAGTGCCACAGGACTCTGTTGTTTTTCAATGCGGTCAGTATTACACTGATGTGTGAAAGGTATAAGGAGGGTAAGAACCAGGCCATTCTGGGTTTCAAGAGTATTACACCTGACAAATTCTGAGTAGGAAATAAAATGGTTCAGTGTTTGTATGGTGCTAAAGCCCTCTGCCACTTGTGCCATCTATTACAATGCAAACGACTTTTACAGTGGTACTGGAGAGACTGCACCATAGTATTAAATTGGGTGTTATTTTCATTAGTGATGCCACCAGAAACCCTATTACATGTATATAAAAGAATGTAATGTAGCTCCAATACTGTCACTATGTCTGGAGTATCTTCAACATGCACTGTTAATTCCTTCACTTATTAAGTTTCTCTGAAAAATGCAGTGTGTCCAGCTGTAATGAATAATTAATTGAGGCATTTGTGTGGGACAGAGACAAGACTGCTCTAAAGGATCCAATTACCCTTCCTTATGGCAAACAAAAATTAATTAAATTAAATTATTTACTTTGGTTATTTATTAGTTTATTTAGTTATTAGTAAATTAATTAGGTTAGTAGTAAGGAGCCAGAGTTATCTATGAGAGATCTTTTTATATAGTTAGTGTTTAACAATTGGAAATGGCCTGCTTTCCACAAACACACACTACACAGTTCACCAAAACTAGAATAGATTTTGGAATAGATGGAATAAGGAAAAGGGATAGGTACTTAGTGAAATTAGTCAGTACCAATTTCTAGAGCTCTGCAGATCCACAGGTATCCGCTTCAGATCTGTGGGTATCTGTATCCGCGGGTGCATGTGCGGATATCCGCAGCCCCATTGTTGTCCCACGGATGCAGATTCTATTTTTGTGATCAACCCCTGCAGCTGCTGCTATAATCTGCATAAGCAGCACACAGGGGAACAAGGAAGTGCTCCAGCCAACCCCAGCTCAGCTCTGATTGTGGTATGCCAGACAATCAAAGTTTCAGTCACAGCAGGCTGGAGCTTGGAGACCACCGCTCACTGTCAGTCAGTCAGCCAGCATGCTGATCTTTGATTGGTTCATTCCCCATGCCTTCCCCACCCACTTCTTCCTTTTCTTGTTTGCAGTGCCATTCTGTCAATCAGATTTCATTGGTGGCCAAGGAAATCTGATTGACAGCACAGCACGGAAACTGCAAACAAAAGGAAAAAGTAGGCGGGATTCTTGTGGGGAATGAGCCAATCAAAGGATAAAATGCTGACTGAGCCCATGCTTGGTTGTAGATGTGGTTACAGATACACATAAAATATGGCATGCAGATCGCAGATCAGAGAGAGACTGAGATTAAGCAGATGCGGATCAAGTCCAGATCCACATTTTTGTATCTGTGCAGGGTTCTACCAATTTCACTGCTTTCATACCAATTATTTACCCATGGCCCCAGGCAATATAGCAGCAAGCTGTTATACTATTTTACTGTGTCCCGCACTTACTATACTTTTAGACATTATTGGCCACGTTCTGCTACCCTTATTCACACTGGCAAGGGTATTACTCCTCCACAACCAGATGACTGCCTCCATTCTGTGCAATGGCTCGACCTCTCAGCCCTTTGCCATCCAAACTGGCAGAAAGTAAGGTTGTGTACTGGCTGGCATCCACTCTCTTCTCCATTCTTCTAGCAGCTATGAAAATACTAATCCAAAATTGCTGGCCACAGGATGTCCAATATTGGACTGACTGCAACCACTTCCACCTCTCTGGCCTCCATGCTAGAACTAAAGCAACATTGGCAATAAATAACTGAACTTCAGTATGCAAATCACTATGCTGCAGTTGCACACTCAAAGGAAGGATCTACAGCCCTCAAGTGCCTCTCTGATGTTTACAAAAGCCTAGGACTAACCCTGAACCTCAGCAAAATGGAAGTTCTCCACTTGTCTGCTCCCGGTCAATCATCAGACCCAGCAAGGAAGATCTACATTGAGAGGGGAAATGGAAAATGTAGAACACTTGGCCTACCCTGGCAGCCATTTCTCACAGAGGGCAAACCGATGTCAAGATTCAGCACAGAATCTGCTGTGCCATCTTTTCCTTTGGCAGACTGTCTTGCTGGGTGTTCAATAACCATGACATCAGAACACACACTAGACTCGTAGTTTACAAAGTGATGGTAACTACAGTTCTCCTCTATGGCTGCAAGACCTGGGTGATGTACAGAAAACACCTGAAAAACCTAAAACGCCAACACCAGCAATCTCTCCAGAGGCCCCTCAATGTAAAGTGGAAGGATCACTGTGCTAATGTCTTCAGGATTGAGGCTCTGATTATCCAGCACCAACTGAAGTGGAGCAGGAACTGTATGTGCATGCGTGATGCATGCCTACCAAAACTACTGCTATATGCTCAACTCACCAAAAGGGAAAGGAAGCAGAGAGGCCAAAAGAAATGCTTTAAAGACATATTCAAGACAAACATCAAGAGATTATGGCATCGAGATCACACATTGGGAAACAAAAGCCCAAGATAGGGCTAACTGGCAAAGACTTCTCAGAGAAGGAATGACCAGTTTTGAGGAAAATCATCTCATCCCGGTTGCAGAAAAGGAAGAACAGGGACAATTGTCATGCAGCAATTGTGGCCCCACCCTGCCTCCCAACATGACCTGCAGCATCTGCCAACGACTCTGTGGCTCAAGGATTAGAATCCTCAGTCACCAAAGGACTCATATAAACAAAACCTGTGAAGGAGACCATCCTCCACATTCAAGGAATTACCAATTGGCCACATTCTGCTACCATTATTCATGCTGGCAAAGCTATTACTCCTCAGACAATCCCACTGAAAATATTTGGGAAATATATGGATAAAGTACCACTCAGCATGAGTGAGTGTGGCAAAATCTGGAACATAGGGATTGTCATACTGGATGAGACCCATGGTCCAACTAGTTTACTATTTTGTCACCAACAATGACCAGCACCAGATACTTCAAAGGAAAGTACAAGAAACCTTGCAGTAGGCAGATGTGGCATAATCTGCCTCCCATGAAATCACTAAGGCTATGTCTACACTTGAAAAGTTGACTTTGTTAAATCGACTTAATAAGGTCGACTTTAAGTCGACTTAAAGTTGACCTTAAGTCAACTTAACTTTTGAAGTGTAGACATAGCCCCTTTTTGACCTTATTAAGTCGACTTAACGCTTTAAATTGACTTAAAGTGGATTTAGGCGCTAATCCCCATCCATACTCACTTAAATTGACCTAATAAGGTCGATTTAAGCGTTAAGTGAACCTAAATTGAGGTGTTATTAAGTCAACTTAACTTTTTCCTTAAGTCGACTTAAGGAAATGCTTAAATCAACTTAAGGAAAGCCCAGTGTGGACGTGGAGTAGTTTAAGTTGACTTAAGCCTCCTCAAGTTGAATTAATTTGTAAGTGCAGATGCATCCTAACAGACCCCACACCCCTAAAAAATCCCTAACCCCTATGGCTTTGCAGCTATTCAGCTACAGTTGTTCCACTTAGGGTCCCCTAGTGTAGAGGCAGCTTAGGCCAGCAGGAGGTGTTTTCCTGACACCACCTCCATGAATAACAGAGTCCTGTGGCACTTTTAAAGACTAACAGATTTATTTATCGCATGAGCTTT
>ML685865.1:7555291-7566840 GCA_007922175.1 Pelusios castaneus
TAGTCTTTAAAAGTGCCACAGGACTCTGTTGTCTTTCTACAATAGTTACTGCATGAGAAAGTTACTCTTGTTGGATTTCCAGACCAAATGGAGGCAGAAGTATTTGAAACTCAAACTCCAAAACCTGTTTTCATGAGAATTTATGGCCAATATTGTAGACTTAAGCACTCATTCTGCAAATACTTATGCACATACTCAACTTTAAGAACAAACTGCCTATTGAATTAAATGGAACTACTCACACCTTTAAAGTTAAACCACATACAGAAATGTTTGCAGAATGGGAGCCTTAAGAGATTTTCAAGTAGGATTTAGATTGGAGTCTGAGCTTCACTCTATAAAGTGAATTATTATTATTAATTCTATTCTTATTATTTTGCATGCTAAACTCCTTTTTAAGGAGAGTTTATCAGAGTAATAAACAATAGAAGGGTGAAAGGTTTAAATGGGGATATCACTTTACAGATTTGAAGTGCCAGAAGGAAGCAGTGCACCACAATTGCAGGTGGACAGCAGCAACATATCTGGGCTCAGCACAGAAGATGGATCATAATTTCATCACTATAATGGAGGAACAGGATGAGGTGACTGGTTGGAAAAAAAGGAGGAGACTACTAACTCATACTGCTTACATCTTTCTGCAGTAAGCCAGTACTCAAAATGGTTATGAGCCAGAGCCGTGGCATCAGTGTGCAACACACCCTAGGCTTATCACTGGGATCTTCTCAAGATGGTAAAAACAACGAATTGACCTTTATACTCCATAAAATGTAAGGTTTTAGGCATTATAATCCTAAAGTTGTACTGCAGAACAATGTGCTCTCTATTTTACTTTTTAATGCAAATATATAAAGTTTTCCACCAAATAACAGGAAATCTTATAAATCAGTCACAGCTTAATAACTGTTGGAAACACTCAAACAAAACCAAGTATTGTCTGACACTCAGATTGTGACAAACTACCATTATTTAAAGCCAGTAGCCAAAGCCACTTTCACACATCTGCCACTTTTCAAGAAAGATGTGATGACATCTTTTAGATCCGGTATTAGGCATTTGCTAACTCATGGTGCTGCCTATATACCACCAACTGCTGTTCAAGACAGCTGTCTCCAGAAACCAATGTTGATCTACTTAATCACTGACTTACATGAATGTTTGAGGAGCATACCAGACTCTTACTAATGTTTCCATGGGTCTGCCCACTGGACTGCAAGATTGTCTGTGCTTTATATTTATTGTTTTTATTTTGGCAATCATGGATGAAACACAATTATTATGGAAGAATCAGATAACCAAGAATGGGACCAAATCCAGCGTAATACTAATTAGAATTAAAAAAAAAAAATTTCATGCAAGTGCTATGGTATTTTAGGGCGTCAGCTAACTCTGAATGACGTCAATGCCAGTCTTTCTATTGACATCATTAGGAGTGGGATCAGGTCCTGAAGGATAACAAGTACTGTACAATATTTTAGATAGAAGTATGGAAAATATTTATAAGAAAATGAAAAATTACTTAAAACTTTTAATTAACTCAAACTTTATCCAATTTCAAAGATTTTTGCTAATATGCTGAAATTTGGAAATGTTGAACAAAATTTGGCCTGTTTGAGTGAAAAAAAATAGCTTATGTGACCTAAGAGAAAATGACTCTTGTAATGTTTTAAATTAAAAAAAAAAAAAAAACTTAATTTGCCAAAACTGTAAATTAAGACAGAAATTAGAAAGAGTTTGAAGCTATGAAAAATATGTTTCATTTCCATAACCTAAAAATTGTGAATTTGGCACTCTCTAGTTTGGTAACAGCTTGGTTTATATTATCCAAGGATGTTCAAGGTACAGGAGATTGTAATTCACCACCAATGTCCCCAAATAGAGTTTAAACACTTTAAAAGCTAGAAATAACTACTTCTGCTTCATAACTGACATTATAATGTAATCCAGACAATTTTGTCCTTTTACTTGCACTGTGTCTATTATAATGAAAAATAAAAAGATGTTTGACTCTCAGTGTTTCCATTTTCTTGCATCATTTTAAAGGTACTGAGCATCAGTTTGCTATTGAAAGGCAAAAAGTAAAGGAGTTGGTCAGTTCGGGGGCCACATGGAGACTTGGTTTAGGGCAAAACACACTCTTTTCCAAGTCACTGGAGTTTGAAAAGATTCCAGAAGTAAGGTGCTTAGTCTCCTAAGGAGAAGCAGAAGGGCAATGAAAATCCACCTAAAGGCAGTTAATTTACAGATGACAGGTTGATAAGGAGAATATAGAGGAATATTGGTTGGGGCCTGCAACTAATTTTGAATATATATTTACATTATAATTTTCCTCTCTCAACTTTCCAGATTTTCTAGGAAAACATTACTAGCAAATCAAACATAAATGCTTCCAAGCATAAAATGTTGTACTTTTACATGCCCTTTACTGATGACCAGAAATGGCATTGTTGGCTTTACCAACACTGATACATCAGCAGTGAATTCACTGTAACTTCAGATTGAAGACATCAGAGAAGGGCAATTATAGACTACATTTTCAGACTCTATAACCTATACTTTGGGCACCCGTACAATAACAAGCCCTTGTTTCAAGGTAGTCAATAAGACCTATGAACTCTTCACAAAAATAAGGAATAGAATGAACATAATAAAGTATGAACACATTTTGCTCCTCTCTTGAAAATAAGGCTACTCAAAAACTGATACCTTATCTTTATTTTCTGACCTATTGTATACTTTTCAAACACTGACCTTTCTACTCACATATTTATTAGAAACTTGCTTCTCTGTTATTTAATTTATCCAAGCAGACAAAGACTGGGGAGATGAATGCAAATTTGGAAAGCTCTGCTCCTGTTTTCTTCATGAGCAAAATGCCAATCTCAAGTTAAAGAGCTTTAAGATGCCCTGTTGTGACAGGAGCCTCCTAGCAGTGTTATTGGGAATTTAGCTCAAGTGGTCCCCATTCTTGGCTCATGCTCTGTCACTTCTCAGGCTACTCAGCCCTCTGGCTACATACCACCCTTCTGGGGGATAGTCCTTCTCCCTTCTCTTGGCCACTGTTCAAGCTCTCAATGGCCCAGGAGTCCAGTGCCACCCTGGCATTCTGGGGGAACAGGGAGGGACCCAGGCCTGCCCATTTCCCCAGACCCCAGCCCAGGGACCCTATCTGCATTACCTCAGCACCAATACCACCACCTCCCTCCCGCCACACTTTTTCACTAGGCCACTTTCCTCATAGCCCCCAGTCTCACGCACAGACCCTTACCTTGGGCTGCAACTCAGTCTGTTGCTGGCTGTGTCTTTGGAGTCCCAGTCACCGTTCACGTCAGGCACCCTTGCCTCTGGACCACTGCTCCAGATCTCTGCCACTGTCTGTGCTGTCAGAACCCCAGCTCAGGGTCACAGTGCAGTCTGGTCCCAGCGTGCTCCACAGCCACAGCTGCCCTCCACACCTTCAGGACTTTCTGCTACTAACAGCTCCCAGTGGTGCCCTGTGAGCTCTTCAGAGTGCTGGGTCCCTCAGCCAGCTCTGGAAAATACCTTCCTCTCTGAGCTCCTGATCCAGACTGATCTGAGCTGCTCCTGCTGCTCCCCTTTATAGTGGGTTCTGGCCCCTGATTGGCTCAGCAGCCCTGCGATCTGAGTGGCTGCTGCCCTCAGGCCCTTTTTAACCCTCTCAGGGCCAGTGCAGGGCAACCGCCCAGCACATCTGTCAACAAAAATGATACACAATAAATCAAATATTTAGAATGTTGCTAGCCAAGTTATACCGTGGAGAATTTCTGGTTCGATCACATTTTTACAATTTAGTAAAATCAATAAGCTGGAAATTTTGTATATTTTCATTCAGCAATAATGCCATTTCCGTTTCTCATGACCACACTATAAGGAGCAAAGTAACAAAACAGTTCATAACTGCTGCAGTGGCCCTGCCAGAACACATAATCTGAAATGTTGAATGTCAAAAACACGATCTCTATTGCCTTGACAGTGCAATTTAGGAGTCAGACTTCAAAACCTGGGAAGTGAGAGAGTTCTAATCCCAGTTGTATCACTGACTTGATGTGTGATTCTGAACAAAATCACTTTCCATCTCCGGACAAAATTCATCCCCAGATTAAGTAGGCACAACCGTAGTATAGGCAATAGGAGTTGTGCCAGCTGGCCCTGGGACTGAAATTGGCTCTCTTTTCCACATCTGTAAAATAGGGTGATATGAGTATCAGTTAACTATTTCATTACAGACTAAATTTGCATCAGTACTGCCTAAGTGCCCTAATCATCAGACTAATCCCAGTAGATATGCTAACTTGCACAAATTTGTATAAAAGAGCACAAAATTGCTTAAATATATTTATATAAAACCAGAAGGGGTGATACAGCAAAATAGGGAGACAGAGCGAGATAACAGCATTTAACTATTCTCTCCTCCCTCCTGCATTTTCCCCCCAGTATTCATTCACCCACTCAGTCAACAGGCCTGGCTTTTCTTTTCTTTTTTCTCTTCTAGCACTACCACCGAAGAGCCACTCAAGAATGTCATGCCCTACATACAGAGATCTTTCTCAGGAATTTCATTTTTAGCACAGTCCTCCTGCACAGCATCTCCATAGTGTGTACCTGTGTATGTCTCTCTCACACACACTCATCTACCCTCACACAGATATACCTGCTCCCCAAGACATTTATGTTTTACCATCTCACCTCACTACTTTTAGAAGTCCAGCCAGAAAGGAGGAAGAAGCAACAGGATCCTCACCTCCTTCCCAGGCCTGGCTGGAAGCAGCAGTAATGCAAGTGTCAAAGGTGGGGCAAGAACAGACAGAGTGCCAGTTTACACCCAAAACTTAGGTTGATCTAGCTCCATTGCTCATGGGGCGCAAAACAAATACTCAAACCTCTGAGAGATGTAGTTTTGCCAACCTAAGCTCCCATGTAGACACTGCTAAACTGATAGAAGAAACCTTTTGCCAAACTAGCTACTGTCTCCCAAGAGGATGGATTCATTACAGTGATGGAAAACCTCTTCCCTCGCTGTAGCAGGCTTCCACACTTCAGCAGCATAGCTGTACCACTGTAGCATTTGTAGTGTAGACATACCAGAGCAGGGCCAGCGACTGCTGCTCCCCAGGCAGCTCTGAATGCCCACGGGTACTCCAGCCCAATGCTGGAGGGAGAGGGAATGGAGAAGAGGGAAGAGGAACTCTGCCAGCTGAAGCTCTGATTGGCTGCCTATCCCAGGATGCCAGACAATGGTGATGACAGCCACTCAGTGGGGCTTCTCCTGTAGACTGATGACTTCGCTCTGTAGAGTCAAAGCCAGTCTTTAGAGAAAACCCATAGTTTTGGCAGCCATATACGGGAGTAAGGAAAGAAGGGGTTGGACAGAGCAGGGGCAGCAGTGAGGGACTGGAGGAGGCTAACAAGTGCTTGTTGTTAAAACTCTACTACAAAGAAGTGAAAGAGCAAAAGCAGAACACTGCCACAGTTGCTACTGCTTCCTCCCTCCAGGTATCAGCTGCTTCACCTCTTACGTGATAAATACATTGGTTAGTCTTTAAAAGTGCCACAGGACTCCTTCTTTGTTTTACTTCAGCTCTGTCACGGCTCTCTCTGACAAGCATGCTCTAGCCCTTGGCACTCAGAGGGTTCTGTTTATACCACATAAGTGCTAAGTGTTGTTACTATTATGCGTGGTTTAGTCTTTGTATACAGATGGGTCATGATGCAGATAGCACAGTGAAATTCCGGAGTGTCGCACCAGGCTACTCTGAAACACTCTATGCTACCCTTAGATGACCAGCTGACTTTCCATCTGATAAAGGTGCAGTACCCTTGACACAAACAGTTTTAAATGGCAGAGCCATTCTAAAATGAAAAAGAACCTTAACTTCATGATGGAGGAAAAATGCAAAGTGTAGACCACAGAGTAGACAAGAAGCCAAGGAGGAAAAGAATTCCAAAGATGAAATGCATAGCAACCTCACAACACTTTGTATTAAATTATGGTGTATGCCATTTACCGTTTAATAATGGCATACAGCCAAAGACAGGTGCCCAAAGGAGAAAGAGAGCTCAAAGAGCTCATCCAGAAAACAAAGCTAAATGAATATTCATTTTCCGTACCCTGGAAGAAGTCCCCTGCATGTTCTTGGTGGGAGACTTCTTGGTAGGAGATTTATTGCAAAGCAAAATACAGCTGATATGTAGCATGAGAATATCATTCTACTTACTAAGAGGCAGAAGTGGAGCAACATACTGCGCAATGTTCAGCTGGCTCTTCTCTTCTGAGGAGATAATAAGCTCCAGCGGTCTAAGTATCCAGGTAGGACCTAAAAGAATCCTAATTCACTACTTTCCCACCAACTCAGCATGTCAAAAGGAAAAAGCCTATTCAGGGTTCATGCCCACATAGCTTGAATGTCATAGGGGACTCCCAAGCGACTTCAGGTCACCATACAAGACATACCAGAAGGCAGAAGAAAGGCCTTCTGAGAGAACACAGTTGAGAAGTTCTCAATGTGAAGGATATACCATCTGCCCCGCTGTAGTGGAACCAATAGCTCAGGACTTCAGGTTCGTTGGATTCTGTAGACACAGCATCAAGGAGGCAATGTAAAGAGTAAAAGCAAAATACTTTTATTAGGGTACAAACAAGCAGGGGGGAATAGGAAAGAAATCACTGCTTACACCCCTTCTGCCGGTGGGAACCCCGAGCAAGGCGACTGCAGGCGAGAAAGCTTAGAGAGTGATGACCCGAGGCGATCAGCACAGCAACGGTCCCATCGGTGAAGTTCCAAAGAGGAGGGGTTTAAGCATTAGCCTATATACACTTTTTACACACTTAGCAAAAAGCATTAACATACACACCTACTTGCTACATTAATGGCCTTGGTTCCCATTGGTAAGAAAGAAAAACACATTTTGAAGCTGCAGCCAAGGCTGATAGTACCATCCTCACGTTAATTAGGTAGTGGGTTGTTTAGAGGTCAGAGCTAAGAAATGGTTGCACCATCTAACTAGCTAGGACCATCACATTGTCTTCCTTTACTACCACACCCGCATAAATGACAGGAGCTAGATCATGATGGAGACAGAGGGACTAATATCAGATGTGTTATAAAAGATTATTTCAGCCATCGTTTAGATGGAATCATTCTCCTGTGTGAAAGTACATTGCTTATGAAAGGAGCTGGAGTTAACCTAGACAAACTGAAAAGGACCATTTTGAATTATCGAAGCACAAAGTACATTTCAATAGAAATGAAGCACTGGGAAGGGGGAGGGGCAGGAGACATGCATCAACTCCAGCAAAGCAAATTTCACCCTATGTGTACTTTGGATAAAAAGAGAAAAGCAAACAGAACTCTTTCCAAAATAAATACCTGAACAAAACAAACATCTCATGTTAACACATTAAACATAAATAATGAGTCAGGTACAATGGAAAGACTCAATAGCCAGTCACAAGGTCAAGGCAGTTACACAAAAAGCAATTGTTTTTACTCTTATTTCATTTTCTCTTGAAGGTGCAACCTGAATAAACAATACCACTTTGCACTTCCAGAACAGGGGTTTCAATCTTTTTTCATTTGATGACCCCCCAGAAAATTTCAATTGGAAGTGCAGACCCCTTTGGAAATCCTACACCTATTCTGCAGACCCCCTAGGGGTTCTCGTTGCCCACAGTTCTGTGACAACAAGAATACTTCACAGACACCTCAGACATAGTCTGTGGACCCCAGGGGTCCATGGACCACAGGTTAAAAGCCAATATTCTAGAGGATCTTACAGTGCTTTTAAAAACAACTAATACATTAATTAAGGGTCACAATATCCCTGTGAGGCAGTTAAAGGATATGAGCTGCACCGATTCAGTCATCAGTAAAATGCACAGCCATCTCTTGAGAGAACATGACAGCTGTTTATGTGCCTGATTCTGAGAGGTGTTGAGCTCCATATAGCCTTGGTCATAATGGCCAAGTAACAATACACAACAATTTTAGTGCAAGAAGTGAAGCATCCAATTTAAACTGCAAGAGGGATTTAGATAGAGAAATTATAATCAACCAAATTAGAATATCAAGATGAAACATTTCTGCTTACACAAAATAAGCTCTTCAGTGACAACAATCTCAGCTTTCTATATTTTCCACAATAACAGCATCTCCAGCAGCACAATACCCATTTGTTGGGGCTCATTCAGTACCTACTCAGAGGGATATCTATTATATTGCCATCACCTTTTTCTGCAGTACTTTGATACTTCTTGGTGTATGTCTACACAGCCAAAAAACCCTGTGGCTGGCCCTTACCAGCTGACTCAAGCTTGCAGGGCTCAGCCCACGCGGCTGTTTCACTGCTGTGTATAATTCCAGGCTCAGGGTGGAGCTTGGTCCCTAAAGTCCAGCAATGTGTGAGCGTCACACAGCTCTGTTTGCAGCCCAAGTCCAGAGAAGCCTTCCCAGCAATGAAACAGCCCAGCAGCCCAAGCTGACGCAGACCCTGGGGAGAAGGAAGCTCCACAGTCCTGACAAGGATGGAGAGCTGGAGCGGGGATCCCGGCAAGAAGGGACCACGGGGCTCCTTCTCGCCCGCACCACTCAGGTCTGGTGCTCGGCAGCTGGAGCATGGGTCTTGGGGAGAAGGGAGCCCCACGGTCCCGACCAGAGCCTTCAGGCTTCCCAGAACCTGGAGCGCAGCAGTGACAGCAATTGCTGGTGCTCTGGCTTTTTAAGAAACCCCGGGGGTTTCTCTGATCAGCTGGAACGCCGGCAATTACTTGCGCCATGCTCCAGCTGATCAGGGAAATCCTCAGCTGGAGCGTCGGCAATTGCCTGAGTGGTCCTGGCGAAAAAGGAGCCCCGTGGTCCCTTCTTGCTGAGATCCCCGCTCCAGCTGCCAGCTGCTGAGCCCCGGGCACGGGGCTGGCTCTCCCTGGACCAAACAAGTCGACTTAGAGAGTCCAGTGTAGCCTCTCTAAGTCAAGTTAGTAAGGCCCCATTTAAGTCGACTTAGGAGTCCAGTGTGGACTCTCTAAGTCGACTTAATAAGGTCGACTTAAAGTCTACTTATTAAAGTCAACTTTTTAAAGTCGACCTAAATTCCCCAGTGTAGACATAGCCTTAGAGCCTTAACATGGAGAGTTAACAGAATCACAGCATGCAGTGGTCTGACTGAAAGTACTCTTCATCTCTTGTTTCCATTTAAATGTGTGATTTAAACTTCCCGAATCAAGAATCCAGTAACCAAAACAAAACAAAACTTAGTGCATTCCTAGGTTTAAATGTCATGCATCTCCAAGTAGCTATTTCAATCCCATATCAACAAGGATATTTGCTAATGAATTGTGTTTCTCTAACCCTTTCTAGATGGTAAAGTTTTGCGATGTACAGCAGACCAGCTGAACTTGTTATGGGAGCTGGAAAAATGGTTATATTTACTGACCTCTGGCAAAAGTTAGATAACGAGAAAAAGCAAATCTTGTCTGACATCGTCTCTGCAATCTGACAGCAGCTGCCAGCATTATTAGGCCCACTCTCATGATTTTTAAATGCAGAAGAGAGCAGTGGGAGGGAAGTCGCCTTAACAAAGATTACTTCCTCAAAGCAAAGTCTTATCAAAAGTCAAGCTTTTCTGCTACTTCCTGCAGCAGGGTGTTTGTGAGAGATGCACACATACTTTGTATGACCACAGTAGCAGCAAGAGCAGCTCCTTTGGAAGCCACTTAGCTGACAGCTTCTCTTGAGAGTTGTGGACGAGTCCTGTGTTTTCATTTACTATTTTCTCTCACAGCCAGTTCTGTGGGTTTTTGCCTGACACAGCAATGATCCAGACAAGACTCTTTGGCTCCTTTGAAGGTCTAAAGAGCATTTAGTGCTGTGCTGGAGATGAAAAGGTTCTTTTCACTCAAAGGACAGGCATAAATACAGACAGCAGTGAATCCTAGAACAACCTTCCTCAACCCCACCTGGCTCAACCCTAGCTATGCAGGAATTGGAGTACATCAGTCTCCATTCCCTTTCTCTCCCCAAGACCCTCAAAAGGCATTAATTAAGTATAATATAATTCTTTCTCTCGATTTATCAACTCTGAATTAATACACAATACAATTGCTCACACAGGTTAATGAAGCTTCTGTTAAGAAGGTACAAGTTTATAGAACTTGGAAAATTTTCTACAGCAATTCTAAGAGGAGGGGACATGTGCCTCATTATTCACTTTATGACTTTCATGTTAACTTCATTCCATGGCTCAAAAGTCATACAATGAATGAAGGTGCCAAATCTGTCCACCTCAAGGTTTTTCATAGTGTCCATCACCATGGTATTAAGGCTCCCAGCAGGAAATTCAAGCCTGCAAGCTTTATTTTTATGGACTCCAATTATTCATTTACCACCTCTCTCCACTAATAAGGTTATCTTTGCAACAAGCAATTTCCATTTGCCTGTTTGCATCATCTGCAAAGAACATTGAAGATCCTGATCTCAACATAAGGACCCAGTCTTCACCGGAGCTTTTGTCTGTATTATGGTCACATCCAATAAATCATGGTAAATTTGACTTTAGCTTTCCTGTGAATCAGAGAAGTTAATAAGAGGCAGGACAGATTTCAAGCTTTGAGCCTAAGTAGGAACTTGTAAATTAGACACCCAGTCTGTTTGTTGCTTTCTATAAAATTGGCTAAAGAAATAAAGCATCATGAACATTTTTTCAGGGGTTGATCTCAGGCTGCAATGAACAATTTATGAAGAGATATTCTTTGCCATTTGGGTTTGACAAGATACGTTATGGTTATACAGCATTATAGTCAATTGGGTTACTGTAGGCCTCAATAGGCCCCAAATAAAATATAGAGCTTAAATCTGAGCAAGTATGTAACCCCTTTGCAACCTTGGAAGAAACATTCTACTAACAATCATTATGTTAACTAAAGAGACATCCTGTGACCCTGAGCAATGTAACACACTGAGACACCAAACGCCCACAAACAGATAATGTTACACTGTTAATGGTAAGAAACAAAGAAAGAAACTGAATGAGGGTGGTAAGACAATGATTCAAACAGAGACACAGACTCCAAAGACTGTAACAAGATGTTTTATTATGATTATGTAACACTCCCGTAGAAGTTTGCTGTGATTAAGTTTTCTTTTCAAGTAGTAAAGCAGTGATAGATTGATAGTTTTAAATTTTAGAAAGGGTGATCGAGAAGAGTGATTGGAATGGTATTCATGAATGGTTCATAGAGGGGAGAAGTACCGGACCTGTGATAAGGAAGATCCAGATGGCCGAAGAATGTGTGAAAGGAGTAATGCTATCAGGAGATGGCACCTATCAAGGACATTTAAACATCAACATGATAAAATTTGTAACAGAAGTCAGGCAAGAAAGACACATTGATTGGCTTTGTGGTTTGGCCCTTTAAAAAGGGCGAAGAAAATTTGGGACTTTGGTTTCATTCTGCAAACTCCAAGGAGCATCGTGTCGCGACTGACTGGACTCCTGCTCCATCCTCGAGTTCAGCTGCCTGGCGAGTAGTCTGA
>ML685865.1:7566940-7693219 GCA_007922175.1 Pelusios castaneus
TCTACACTACACTTTGCTTAAGTCGACTTAAGCAGCTTGCTTAAGTCAACTTAAGCAAAATAAAGTTGACTTAATGAAAATTAAGTCGACTTTATTAAACCACCTTTCTACTCGACCTAAGGCTTAATTCGACTTTTTTAAGTTGAATTAAGCCAGTGTAGCCTTGGGGTAGCCCTAAGTCAACTTAGGGCTACCCCAGGACTACACCAATGGCCTCCCTGCCGGGGGGGGGCACAGGGGGAGCCTGGCATGCCCCCCAAAGGGCAGGGCATGTGGGCAGGGTGTGATGCTGTCTGCATTTAGGGAAGCATTTATGATATTATTTTCAATGGATATCTCATAAATGCTATAATCCATAGGAACTATGTCATGTTTGGTATCAATAGAAAGGTAGTAATTTGCTGGGAATGATTATATAGTTTATGTCTAGGAATTCTATTTCAATTAGAAGTTAGAATTTGATGTTATATCCATACTTTAACTTATGTTAAAACCATTGTGTCCTTAATGTTTAGGAATGTGCCAGAACAATGGTCCCAGGGAGTTACCTGATGAGCCATTAGGATACAATGGTTGTATTCTTTATTTCCTTAATGGTTCATCAGTTTACTCCCTGGGACCATTATCCCTGGAAAATTCCTAAACATTAAGGAGGCAATGGTTGTTCACACCCTCCCGTCTAAGGCCTTGTACACACGATCACTTTATCGCGCAATAACAATCATTACCGCGCGATACCAACAACAGCGTACACACGTGCAATAGGGCTGTTGTGCGTTAACTGCCTTGTTGTAGCGCAATACAAAAACAACCTCGACAAGGGTGGTAGCAGTTAACGCAGAACAGCTGTTGCGCCTTTCCACTCGTGTGTACGCTTACCACGCAATGATTGGCCTCTAGAAGTGTCCCAGCATTCCAAAGTCGTCCTCTCTGGTCTTCCCCCCACCCACTCTGTGGCTGTGACGAAACAGTCTCCGCCCTGATCAGATTCCCGGGATTTTCGAATTTCTCATCTGTTTCACTTCCTGTTCTCTTCCTCGTGGAGTGGAGTGCAGCTCCGATCATCAGTAGCAATGGCGGCCTGTCGTGGAAGACGCGCATCCCTTTGGAGCACGGCAGAGGTGATCAGCATCTGGGGAGAGTCCACTGTGCAGGCGCAGCTACGCGGCAGCAGGTGAAATTATGATACATTTGGCATAATTTCTTGGGCCATGTCAGAGAGAGGTTATGATAGAGACACTGTGCAGTGCAGATCAAAGGTGAAGGAGCTAAGAATAACCTATCACCGAGCGAAGGAGGCAAACCACCGTTCGGGATCAACGCCTGCTACATGCAGGTACTATAAGGAGATCGAAGCCATCCTCAGTGGGGACCCCACAACCACTGCAAAGAGTCCCGTGGACACATCGGCCCCCCTTCATCCAGTGAATGCCAGACCCGAGCAGGATGAGGACGTGATCGATGAGGAGGAGGAGATGGAGGATGACCTGGAGGAAAGCGCAACAGCGTGTAGCCAGGAGCTCTTCTGCACCCCCGCTGAGACGTCCACCCAAGACATGAATTGCAGCGTGTCCTCTGAGGCGGCAGAGGGGGATTCCGGTAAGTTTCTCTTTCGTGCAGCTATGGCTCCTGCTAAAATATCATTGTCCGGGGCGGGGGTGCTTGCTGTCTCGGTCCCCGCTGTGCACGCTCTTTACTCTGCATTCATTAGAAGTGCATCAACACAAGCACTGATTGTCAAAAAATCATCTGTATTTAGGTCAGTAAAGGTTTCCTCGATGTACCTCCAGAGCCTACTACTCAGGGTTAGATGGGAGAGCGTTTGTGTCTACGCTCCCAAAGACGGATACTCTGCCTCGCCAGCTGCAAAGCACAGCCCTGGGAACCATGGCAGCACACAGTGCAGCAGCATACGGTCCTGGCTTGCAACCGGTGGCATGTAGGATATGTATTCTAGCTGGCAGGGGCACTCTGAGGAGAGAGATATCGGGTTCCATTAGTGTGCCCTGTGCAGAACGTTAGCCCCCAGTAATCTTTCTATTAGGACGTACCTTGTCCGCTTCAGCGAAGCATAGGATGTTGACTGCCCTGTACCTTCCAGTGGAATGTGCTACTGGAAGGTTACATTGGTTATCTAGGCTATAACAACAGCTTTATTATTTTTTTTTATTAGATTCGACCTTCACAAGGCTGGTGTCTACCCCAGCTGACCGCATGAGAAACATTTGGCGGCATGCTCAAAGAAACAGGGAGGATATGTTTCAGGACCTGATGAAAACAGCACAGGAATCCGTGAGGGAGAATCGAGCCTGGAGAGAGGAATCCGAACAGAGGAGGCAGAAACACAGGGGCGAACTGATAAGCGTAATGAAGGAGCAAACAGAACTGCTCAAGAGCATGATTGCTTTTCAGACCCAGGCGATTAATGTATGGGCTCCACTCCATACAGTTCAGCCGTGTCTGCCTCCCACACCCTGTAGTCCTTCAAAGAATTTCTTTGAAGGCCACCCGTCCCGCTGGTGCACTGCAACATCCAGTCCCCCCCAGAGCTACTTTTTAGAGACCCACAGCTACACCCACCTGTAACCCCCCCCTTTTAGGTTTTAATAAAAACAGTAACAAATAATTTGAAGAGTGGCTTTATTTGTACACATTGAAAATCTCATAAGGTGCACCTGATGCATCCTTGAAGTTAACTAGGGGAGGGCATCATTGAAATGGTCTCTGAGTGCCTCCCTTATGCGAGCAGCTTCTCCTTGGGCCCCTCTAATACTCCTAGTGGCTGGCTGTTCATATGCTTCCTCGAGGTGCTGTGCCTCCATAGCCCACCCCGGGGAAAACTTTTCTCCCCTACTTTCACAAATGTTATGAAGGACACAGCATGACGCAATCACAGCAGGGATGTTGTCCTCCGCCAAGTCCAGCCTCCCATACAAACATCGCCAGGGCCCTTTTAAACGGCCGAAGGCACACTCCACAGTCATTCTGCAGTGGCTCAGTCTGTAATTGAACCGCTCCTTGCTGCGATCTAGGTTCCAGGTGTACGTCTTCATGAGCCATGGCATCAGTGGGTATGCTGGGTCTCCGAGGGTGACTATGGGCATCTCCACATCCCCCACAGTAATTTTTTGATCAGGGAAGAAGGTACCCCCTTGCAGCTTCCGGTACAGACCAGTGTTCCTGAAAATGCAGGCATCATGCACCTTTCCCGACCACCCAGCATTGATGTCCGTAAAATGCCCCTTGTGATCCACGAGTGCTTGCAGCACCATGGAGAAGTAGCCCTTCCTGTTGATGTACTCGGTCGCGAGACGGTCTAGTGCCAAAGTAGGGATGTGTGTGCCGTCTATGGCTCCCCCGCAGTTAGAGAATCCCATGGCAGCAAAGCCGTCCACAATCTCATGAACATTGCCCAACGTCACCGTCCTGCATAGCAGAATGCGATTGATGGCTCAGCAGACTTGTGAGAGGGCTAATCCGACGGTGGACCTCCTGACTCCAAACTGGTTTGCAACCGACTGGTAGCAGTCAGGAGTCGCCATCTTCCAGACAGCAATTGCAACACGCTTCTCCATGGTTAGGGCTGACCTCATGCTGGTGTCTTTACGTCACAGGGCAGGGGCCAACTCTGAACACAGTTCCAGAAAGGTTGCTTTCCGCATTCGAAAGTTCTGTACCCACTGCTCGTCATCCCACAGCTGCATAACAATGCGATCCCACCACTCGGTGCTCGTCTCTCGCAACCAGAAACGGCGTTGCACCGTGTGCAGATGATCGGTGAAGGAGCTGAGCAATGCGGTGCTGTTGCTCTGCATGGCATCGATCAGCCCCTGCTCCTCAGCATCCTCGTCTGACTCGGAACTCATTGCGTACTGAGCAAGCAGCCGAGATGTATTTAGAATGCTGAAGGCGACAGTGGAGATCAGAGCAGGATCCATGCTGTCGCTGTTGTGATTGCTCGCAAGTGGTGCGGTGCGTCACTGCACTGTTGAAAATAGGCGCGAATTGCTATTGGCAACGAGGAAGACGCAAGGGGAACACAGTGCACCACGGGAAACTGAGAGTTTACCCATGGCGCTTTGCGTTCCTTTCCTTCATCCCATGATTCCAAGCGCCGATTGAGGGAAAATTGAACTGTGGGATAGGTGCCCAGAATTAATTGCGCTACACCGTGATATTGCAAAGAATTCTGTTGCGTTGCAAGGAGCGACATGTGTACGCTCTATCCCGCAATAAAGGTCACGTGTTTTTTATAGCGCGATCGCCGTGTTGCGCTTTAATCTGATCGTGTGTACATAGCCTAAGATATTCCTCCGGAATGACACAAATTAAAGTATGGATATAACATCAAATTCCTATCTTCTAATCAAAATAGAATTCCTAGACATAAACTATATAATCATTCCCAGAAAACTACTACCTTTCTATTGATACCAAACATGACATTGTTCCTATGGATTATAGCATTTATGAGATATCCATTGAAAATAATATCATAAATGCTTCCCTAAATCCAGACAGCATCACACACAGGGCGCTGTCCAGCCAGGGTCCCTGTCCCCGTTTGCCCCATTGCACACAGGGGGTGCCCCCCCCTCCACCACCGTGGACCTGCCCAAGGTCCCCCTAGCCCCACAAAGTCGACCTAGAGCATCCAGTGTGGACACTCTAGGTCGACTTTGTAAGTTTCCCTTTAAGTCGACTTTAATTTTAAGTGTAGACACACTAAGTCAACTCAACTAAGTCGACTCAACTAAGTCGACTTAGTTAAGTCGACTTAGTTAAAGTTGACTTAAAAGTGCAAGTGTAGACATAGCCAGAGAGAGAGAGAGAATAAGGACACTGCAGTAGGCAATTAAGCAACTGTCTCTTTTCTTTTTGGTAAAGTTCTTTGTATTTACAATAAATGTGGTATAGTGCCTAACCCCTCACATAAGATCTCGCAGTTTATTTTCCAAAACATAATATTCTGATAACATTACTCCTGGGGCTGTTCAAGGATTTCATGCTTGGGAGCTGTCCCTGTAAGTGGCATTTGGAAAAACTAACTCTCCATATCTTGTTTGCCAAGTTAGCTAATGAGGTAGGTTAGTTTATTAATTCATTTTAATATCACCCTTCCTACAGCGGATATCATTAAAAGAATTTATTTTACCATGATAATCACAATAAATCAGAATATCTTTCTATTCCTAGAAATGTACATCTCATGGTGAATTATTTAAACTGTAATATAATAAAAGAGAGGTTTCCTTGAGTGCAAAACCTTTAACTCCCTGTTTACTGGGCAAACAGAGCCATCAAAATCACCAGCGCCTTCCTACCTGCTCTTCCCCTGATATGTTCTGATGTTTAACTATAGTAACCCATGAAACAGAGGATGTAACATCTATGCCTCCATTACAAAGCAATTCAAAGTGAAGACTACTTTGCTCAGTCCTAGAAACATAAAAATTACAGCAGCAGGTGATGACTAGGTTTGACCACAGTGTGTCTGCAATTAACAAACACAATTATATGACATACTCTGGTTAAAAATGTTATTCAAAGACACAGAGGTGTCAGTGTTGGATCTTCAAAAATAAACACCAAACAGATTTTTTTAAAAAAGAAGTACAAACACAATATGATACATTAGAAGGAAAGCCCTTTATTAAAAAAAATAAAAATAAAAAAGCTATACTTTTTGATCTTTGCAGACAAAAGTGATCTTTAAAGGGAATGATTTAGTAGCTAGTCTGCATTAGAATAAAATCACATCTATACTCAGTGAAATACAACGCTAAAAAAATCACTTATTTAACTGTAGTACGTGCTGATCAAGAAATCTGAGTCACTGCAGTCACTCTTGTTCAGAATCAACGTGTGTGCTGGAGATATTCTTTGTAACCCTGAGCCAGATAAAGTTGAGTCAACTTTATACACTATTATCATGTTCCCGAGGCATGGGGCTAATTTTCCTAAGTCTAAAAATGTGAGCCAACTCCCTAACATGGTCCACACCCCTTTCAATTTTCAGAACAAGGTTTTATATATCTGGAAAGAAATGGCTAAACTATCCTGGCTAAACTAGACAGATGGCCTTGTTGTCATTAATATGGCTGAATAAACTTGATGTAATTGAAAACCATCCTTTTCCCCATTCTACACTAAATACTTTATGTACACTGGTTGATGTACTCTGTAAAAATTACACCATCTAATTAAGGACAGAAAAATATAATGCAAAAGTAACTTCAACCTTCCAACAATCAAGCAGGAATGAATTTCTATTTTTGAAATTAATGTTATTTAGCTTCTGTCTATTTCAAGCACTATTGTCTTTACTGGTTGTTCCCCCAAACTGTAACCTATGAAGTAGGTTCATGTGTGGATTCACCAGATGCAGTCAAAGACCATCGAAAAGATGGATGATTTTTATTGAATGCCAGGATGAATAACCCCAAGCAAGCAAAGCAAAGTAATAAGTGGCGAGAGCTTACATCCCTTCAGCAGCCAGGGATCCCTGATGACTGCGGACGACTCTGAGGAGGTTCCCGAGGCACCTTGGTCCTAGGTTACTGAGGCAGCCTGGTCCTGTGGTGAAGTCCACAAATTCCCAGGGCTATGCTAACATACAGCATCTCAGGAGAAGGTGGGGTGATCAAGCCCACTTTCCCTTCACACATTCAGGCCCAAGGCTGAGATAGCTTGAAGGAACAGATAAAAAAAGTACATCACAGCCAAGCCTTGCAAAATAGCAAAAAACAGCAAAACACCTTATATCAGGCCCCAGCTGATTTACACAGGAGAGTGGCTCTAGCTGGTGCTTTGGGCATGAAGCCCAGCATCAGTTCACAGTTGGGTCGCTCATGGGGTGGCGGGGTGGGTGCCACTATCTCTCCATCACAAAATCTTTCGCTTTAGCCCTACACTGGTTCTATAGTAATCAGTTCTTCTAAGGTCACCATCCCCATACGATCGTGAACATTTCACAAATATTAATTAATTTAGCCTTAGTATACCCATGAGATAAAGAATGATTATTTTTCCCATTTTCACATTTTCCATAGTACTCATGCATGGATCCTAGAGTACCTATTCTAAACCTTGCAAGAATATTCTGGGAGAAGGAATTATGGAAGGAAGGGATGAGAGATGAAGTCCCAGAAAGGTCATATGACTTTTTCCAGGACCGTAAAATGAGCTGCCTGGGCTTGAGAGAGAGAGAGTGTGTGAGAGATCTTCAGGGAGCAGGAAGCATGGGGAAGTTCTTCAGCCGCATGATTCTGGAGTTTGACTGTGGCATTCTTGGGAAAGTTCCTCAGATGCTGTTAGTGGTTTTCTGATGGGGCTGGTAAGGTGCTCAATAGAGAAGGCCTGAGAAGGAGTCAGGTGGCATAGAAAGTGACCCAGAGAAGAGCAGAAAAGAGTAGGTTAAGCAAAAGGGACACAGCACATCAGCACTTTAAGGTTTTTGGGTTGCAGTTTAAAACTGATGGAAGAACCATGCTCCCCTATAAAATTGCTGTGCTAGCAGAAGGGTGAAATGACACCCCCAGGCAGGCAGGGCAAAGGCTAGGGAGCCCAGAAAGGGCGGAGATACACTACTTGTGATTTGGTACTTTGTTTTGTTAATCGCCCAAAGAGATGGTCTTAAAGTGAGGATTGGCCAGAGGGCTAATTGCGTACACTCTATTGCCATTCACAAATGGAAGATGGTGACCCACCAGCCCAAAGAGATGGGGAAGCTGAAGTACTATTGCACACTTTGATGGGAGGAGCAGCAACTCCATGACACCCAATTTACATTTGAGGAACCAAAGGACCAAGAGATTAATTGATTGGTTCCCAAAGTCATACATGAAATCCATGGATGAATCAGGAAAAGAACTCAAATCTTGAGTCCTTGTCATCTTTCCTCATATTCACAAGATTTCCAGAAAGATTTTGCAATGAACAGAAAAAATATATTCCACAGGACAAATCCTGACCCCTTCCTCCTATTTGTGGAGGATGTTAACTGTAGAGTGCCACTGTTGTTCCACTGTGCTTTGGGAGCAAGACTTGAAAGGGCAGCATAAGCTGTCCCCAAATACTTATACAAAACCATCAGCAAGTCTAGTGAGTTCCTGAGAAATGAAAAAAAGTAAATATAATGAATGGAACAGAGAAGGCAAATCAAGTGCTGTCCCATAATACAAGACCAAGGAAATAATCAATTAAATTGAAAAGCACATTTCAAACTGATAAAAATACTTTAAAAAAACCCCCAAAACCCCACACAACTTGTAGATAACCTGTGGAACCCACTTTCACAAAATATCACTGAGTCCAAGAACTCAGCAGGACTCAAAAAGGTCCAGACAGTTATAAATCAATATGAATACTCATTATCCATTAGATAGGATTTAAACAAATGTAGACTGTAAACGCTTATGCTTCTGGAGCTCAGCCAACTTCCTACAGTTAGGGATACATTTCATTTATGAAAGAGCAGGTTATTCTATAATTATCCCTTACTAGAATACTTGGGCCTTTTGGAAACATCTGGAAATTGTCACTATTGAGGACAGGATCCTGGACTAGATCGATCACTCCTCTGAAGCTGTACGGCAATTCCTATGTTCCCAATAGTGTACATATATATTATACAAACTACATCATCACTGGATAAGCAGTGGAAAAAGAGTTCCCTGGCTCTTGAGTTAGAAACTTTTGTATTTGTGGGTTGTAGTTGCAACCTTATTGTTATTTTAATGGAGAGAGTCCGCTCTTAATTTCCTTAGAGGTTTTGAACAGTAGTATGATATAATATGGCATCTGTTTACTGGAATAGGAACCAAATGTAAATACAAAAAGCTCTCATAAACAATACTTTAAATTTAGAATTTCACAAAAAGAATCCAAGACCAAAAAGAGTTTACAAAGCTTTTTTAAAGAGGCCTGAGGGGCCAAATTCACTATAATATAATTCTATTAAAATCACTAAAGTTACATCTGGGATGAATCTCATCCAAGGACTTTAAACAAGGGTGTGGGAGGATGGAGAACAAAAAACTACTTTTGCATCTGGGTTTATGTCTTTAGTATTCTGCTAGGACAACACAACCACCTGAACATAATTTAACAGCTGTAGAAGACTCTCACACTGTTTGAATTCCTGTTGTGCCCTTTGCCCGTAGTGCTTGGGCTGTTTGAGTGACTGTGACCATAACGGGATACAAATGACAGTGAAAGCTTCTGAATCAGACTTGCATTACAGCTGTTTTCCTATCAGTTACTGCATAAACTTAGAGGGGTCGGGGGTGGGGAGGTGCTTAGGACTTGTGTACATGGGGAAATTGTCCATCACAGTTGCATACCAGTATAATTATTCTGCTATAGTTATATGGTGTAAGTGCCCCTGTAGATACACTTATTCTGGCATAAAGGTGCTTTTTTATGGGTGGTTTATGTTGCTTTGAAAGTAGCATAAATAAAATTGGAAAAAACCCACTCTCATTCGAGAATAAAAGTGTCCACAGTGGGACATATACTGGTATAGTCTTAGAAGTACGGTTAGAAAGGCTAAATCAGACTAGTACATTTTTCCATGTAGACAAGCCTCGTCTCCTTTTGTTCTACCCTCCCTGTGCCTGGGATGCCAAAGCTGAGACGTCTCTGAGGTGTGCGTCGGTGGGTGAGGGGCCCACAACTCCTCTGGAATTCACTCTCTCCTTTCTCTCTTTGAGGCATCAGAACCCAAGTTTGCTAATTTACAGGTCATCTCCTATGCCAAGTAAGTGTTGCTTTTATTTATGACTGGAATTGATTGTAGAACCTTACATTGCAGCCAACTACTGTTGGATGCCCAAGAGAGAAAGAAACCTTCTAACCTTAAAAAAGTCCTAGAGTAATGGTGTGGGCACTTAGGCAAGGACATTGCTTATTATTGATGATATCTAGGTCTCCTATGATACCTTTCATTCACAGATTTCACAGTTCCCTACAAAGAGAGATAACTGTCATTACTCTCCTTTTACACATAGGTAAACTAAGGCACCAGGCTATATCTACACTTGTAAAGTTAAGTCGACTCTGTTAAGTCGACTTAACAAGGTCAACTTTAAATCGACTTCAAGTCGACCTTGTTAAGTCAATTTAACAGAGTGGCTACACTTTAAGTCGACTTAAGTTGACCTTCTTAAGTCAACTTAACAGTAGACATAGCCGTCCACACTGGCTTTATGTCAACTTAATAAGGTCAACTTAGCGCTATTCCCCGTCCACACTGGCTTTAAGTCAACTTAAGAAGTTGACTTAAGGCTTAAGTTGACCTTCAGAGGTGGTGTTATTAAATTGACTTAAACTGTTAATAAGTTGACTTAAGGAAGCGCTTAAGTTGACTTAATAAAAGCCCAGTGTGGACGCGGCTTTGTGTAGGTCGACTTAAGCATCCTTAAATTGACCTAAGTTGCCAGTGTAGACGCACCCCAAGAGATTAAGGGTTTGTCTGCAGTGAGGATTTTTTCACTGGTGTTGTTACATTAACATAGTTGCTCCACTGCAAACTCCTAGGCTGGGCTTTACTAGGGAAAATGGTGTGTTCTCACCTGGTGTGAGCTAACATGAGGTAAAATCCTATTTACAATTAAGCAGTTTGTAACTCTCATACATGGTAACAGGTTGAATTAAAGATTATGAGGAAGCTAGGCTTTACCTTGACCTGCTAACAAATGTTTTGTCTTCACAGACTAACAAACTATATTGTCTTTACTAGCATTTTACCTCATGCCTGTTAACATGAGCTAGTTTACACAAGGAAGGAACACACCTTTTCTCATAGTGAAGGTGCCTCATTTGTGTAGACATGCTGCATGGGGACAGGCTGTTTTATACACTGGTGCAGATACACTGCAGTCAGAATTTATATCAGTATAGTCATACACCTGCAAAAATCCCTGGGATAGACAAGCTCAAAGGGATTTGCCGCACAGGAAGTCGTTGTCAGAGCAAGGAACTAATCTCAGAGAACCTTTGGCCCACTCCAGTGCCTTCATCACAACAGCACTCTTCATGAGAAATGCTAGTGGTATGCACCCAGCAGCTGTTGACTCTGGCTCCCACAGTCATTCATGGAAGTGGAACTGAACTGCCACTGGAAACAGTGAAAAGTTTTTTCAAAATGTCCCAAACAGAAGTCAGGATTTCATGCGGACATGGCTTTGGGGGTTACTTGCAGCAATAACAGGAACCAAATGTTCATATGGAAATGTGAGTTCAAGTGGAGAGTACTCTCTTTAATTACACTTTAACCAAAGAAAAAGAAACAGGTTTCCCTTGGGAATTTATTGAATAACAACAAGAGAGCTGAAGAACTGTAGGTGAGTGAAGGAGCAGAAAAGAGGAAGAACCTTCTGTACTGGGAACTGGAGAAAGGAGAGGGATCCATTACCCAAGTCTTTAAATAGGGTGATTTTGAATTAGAAAGATGGAAGCACCTTCAGGCTTGTTCTTATTCTTCTTAAATGTATTTGCACTTCATTTTTGTTACTGCCTGTTCCTACCTACTGGTCATTTATGGGATGAAATTATAATGCAGTCTAGTGTACTTAAAAAAGTGTTCTGCAAGAGCCTAATAGAGTGTAAGATCACCAGTGGGAGGGTCATAACATTATGGTGTTTCTAGTCTTAGAAATGTAGGTAACATGAGTGGCGGAAGTTCAGATTTCACTTCTGCATGGCTAAACAGCAAACAAGATTGCAGGGTAGTGATTGTCAATACAAACCCACCTCCACAACTAGAATAGTGAAAACGTGTTTACCCAAGGCTTGAGAAATGTATCCGATATCTACAAATTCAAAAACTAAATCCATTAGCTGCGAGAAAGAGACCTGTACGCTATTCCCAAAGACTCCAGTCACTGTTGAGGCTATTCTGGTCAGTTCCCAGTGTAGACAAGCCCCAGACTGTGTGCTGTTTCAGGGAGGGACAATGTCTAGCACTGAGGAGCTCTGGTAGTGATTGGAGTCTCTGGGCATAGGGCTCTTTCCGCCAGCTAATGGATTTAATCTTTGAATTTGTGAGCACTGTATTCCATGTGAGTACTGTATTCCATAATAAAAATGCACACGGGTAGCTATGCCAGAAAAACAACAGCAAAATAGCTTAGTCCACTATATCTGCTCTGGTTAGTTTCCCCATGCCAACAAGCCTTTAAAAATCAAGCAACATACCAAGACGATGAAGAGGTGAACACCCAAATACATATAAATGTGCAAGTCTCAGCACCAGTGCCCCAAGTCTGGTGGGAATCTGGGGCCCAGCCGCTGGCGGCCCGATGCAGCTCCCACCAGAGCGAGGATCCAGGGCTCACCCACTGGCCCGAGGCAGCCCGATGCGGCCCCACCGGAGTCTTGGAGCCCAGCTGCCACCGGCCCAATGCAGCCCCGCCGGCGGCAGCAGGAGCCCGATCCGGCCCTAGCCAGGGACTATGGGGACGGATCGGGCCCCCCATGGATCAAGCCCCCGGGCCTCAAACCTCTTTTTGGGGCAGTGACACCCCTGGTTGAAACCTCTCCAATTTATCAACATCCTTCTTGAATTATGGGCAGCAAAACTGAACACGGTATTCCAGCAGTAATCACACTAGCGGCTATTATGAAGCAAAATAACCTCCATACTACGGGATTCCCTGTTTACGCATCCCAAGATTGCATCAGGTCTTTTGGTCACAGCATCATGCTGGGAGCTCACAGGCTGCTGACTGAAAAAGATTTGGGGGTCTCGATGCACAGAGTCACAGTCTCCAGGTTAGAGTCCCTCTTTCTGCAAGTACAGCCTACATTCTTTGTCCTTAGATGTATTCATTCACATTGAGCTGTAAAAATAAATTCATGTTCTTTGATTGACCCAGTTTACCAAGCAAACCAGATGACTCTGAATTAGTGACCTGTCCTCTTCATTATTTACTACACCTGTTACTTTTTAGCTCAGTCTCTTGGAAAACCAGGGCATAATATCCTGTTTCTGTGACTCACCCCCCCTCCTATCACTCTTCCTCCAAGCCTCTGCTTGAACCAGAAACCAAAAACAATAAAAAGGCAGTGGGGGATATACCTAAACCCCTTGGAAGAAGGTTGACGAAGTGGGATTTTCTCTCACGAAAGCTCATGCGATAAATAAATCTGTTAGTCTTTAAAAGTGCCACAGGACTCTGTTGTCTCCCCTAGCATGGACAGCAGAAACTTCATTTGCATCAAGGATAGAACCAGAATTAGCATGCTGAATGGAGAACCAAGCTCCAAGGCAGGAGTCGCACTGAACTCTGGGATTGATGAAGCAGGGAAGCACTGCATGATGGGGGATCTCTGCTCCTGAGACAAATGAACTCATGTCAGCACACACCCAGCTCAGCAGTTATCAGACCAATTCTAGTCAATAGATCTTTAATTGATACCCAACATACTGAATCTGCTTGATTGCATTGTGAGCTCCCTCAGAGGAATGCCCCATTAGCCAGGAATGATCAGCTCCTATTGTCCACCTAAACGAAACAACTCTGATCTACTCACTTAAGTTATTATTTACCTCCACATAACCCTAGTGTTCTGTCTTGAACCATTGTTTCTTCCCTACAAAAAATCCCTACCCAAATTCCGAATCTGAATCTGTTCTGATCCCTGATCTGTTCTGAATCTGAATCTCTTCTGAAGCTGCCTCTGTTCTGATGCCTGGACCCCAAAACTGCATCAGTTCCACTGGGTTTCACCTTCTCCTTGCTGATCATGGTGGGGGCTCTGCCTGTCTCCAGCACTCCAGACCCTAAGCTGAACAGCCTGGTTCCCGGGTACCTTTGAGCTGCACTGAGTGGCAAGACACCCCCCCCCCCCCCAACCACAACCCCTCTTTCTCTCCTTTTCTCTTAGTCTAAACCTGATCTTTGTAATCATCTTGGGCTAGATTTCCCCAGTACCACAGTTGAAACTGGGTAATATTGTAACTGTTTAATTATTTTTCTTTCTTTGTATGGTTACTAATATTGTATCTGTTTGGGTATTTCTTTTCCTATTATAATTAGTACTATTAATATCATAAGTTGTATGTACCTGGCAATAAAGTAGCTTTTGTAATCAAGTTGGTTGCCAGATTCTCTCCAAACTTCCTTTGTGTTCTTGGCTTCCCTATATTGCTCTGCAGGAACGCTTCTTTTACCTAGCCAAAGATCCCTGTAATGCCCCCAAATCCTGTAAGGTTTGCTCATTAAGGGGGTTACAAATGTGCTCAATCTGTGGAATATAAGGGTGACAGCTAAAAGTGCTGCTTTGACCCAGCCTGTGGAGTCCAGGGGCATATAAGGGGAGCAGCTGAAAAGTGGTGTCTTTGACCCAGCCTGCTCGGACGCGTGCTCAAGTCTAATCCAGTATGGTGCCAGGGGCATATAAAGGAGGCAGCAGAGAAGTGCTGTGTAACCCAGCCTGCTGAGTTCAGGGACATATAAGGGATCAGCAGAGAGTGTTGATAGTCCCGGTCCGCTCAGACGCACTTAGGAACCCAGTCCTGGGAAATTTAGATCCTACAAGGGTAGCTCCATTGGGAGGGGACTTGCAGAAAGGAGAAGTGACAAAAGTAGCACATTAATAGGATTACAACCCCTCCCCCCACAAACGATGGTAATCCTAATAAATGAGCATACCCCAAATTTACAGGCAAATTTTTGGGTCAGCTGCAAACTTTGTCAATGACGACCTTTTTTCTTTCAAGTATTTGATAAATATTAAATGGCATAGAGCTAAGAACTGATCTCTATGTGACCCCAACTGGAAACATCTGCTCTATCACATTTCCCCATTTAGAGTTACATTTTGAGATCTGTAGGGATTCATGGCCTGTGGTTCATGCAGAGACGGCACGTCCAGGCACACCTGGATGACCTTGATGCATGAACCACAGGCCATGAATCCCTACAGAGATCCATCAGTTATTCAGTTTTAAATCTATTGGCATGGCACGTGTTAAAAGTCAAAGGCCTTACCAAAGTCTATTATGTCAACACTATTACCTTTATCAACCAAACTTGTAATCATTTTTTAAAAAATCACGTTAGTTTGACAGGATCTATCGTCCACAAACCCATGTTGAGTTGTATTATTTACATTGCATTAAATTACCTTCCTTTAATTCTTTATTAATCATATCAGCTGCTCAATTGTCTTGTCTGGGATTGGTGTCAGGCTGACAGACCTATCATTACTCAGACCAACCCATTTACCTTTTTAAAATATTAACCCAATATTAGCTTTCCTCGAGTTCTCTGAAGCTTTCCTGGTTCTCCAAGCCTTTTTGAAAATAAAAAAAATCAATATTATTCATCCAGTAAGCTCCTCAGTCTGTTCTTTAAAACTCTTGGATCCCAGTTATCTGGAGCTGCTGATTTTAAAATGTCTAACTTTAGCAGCTTCTGTGTAACATTCTCCAGAGACACTAGTGGAATGGAAAGAATCATCACCACGTGAGGAAACTACATCATCTGTGTTTTCCCCCAAAGACAGAACAAAAATAGTTATTGAACACTTCTGTCTCTTCTATATTACGACCAATAATCCTATTATGTCCATCTAGTAATGAACCAGTATCATTCTCAAGATTCTTTTTGCTCCTAATATATTTTTAAAATGTTTATGTATTGTCCTTAATTCTACTGTCCATAGAGTTCTTCTTGTATTTCTTTGCTTTGCTTATCAATTTTCTACTGTGCCTAACTTCTGATTTATATTCATTAGTATCAATTTCCCCTTTCTTCCATTTGTTGTATTTTTTTTACAACTGCCTTCACTTCCCCTCTGAACTATGTTGTTGTTTTTTAAAACCAGCACAGCTTTTTTCCTCAACTGTGGCTCTTTGGGGACCTAGTAAGGTGTTCTTAAATTTATTCCATCTATAATTCTCATTTTTCTGATTAAATTCTTCCTTCCAACTGGATTTGGCTCAATTGTTTTCAGCTTCTTTTTTAAACTGACCCTATTAAAGTACCAAGTATCTATATTACTGGTTTGGTCTTTATTCTCTTTGCACTTTAAAATTGTGATCAAGTCATGTTCACTCATACCTGTTCAGATACGCAAGCCCTATGTTTCCTATATCATGCCCAGTTTTGATCCCTTTTGATTTTTTCTTTCCTGTGTATTTTCCCTTTCACATTTACATTCCTTTCTGGCACTTTTGCATATTTTTGTTGACTTTCCCCTTTCTGTCTGTTCTCCCCATACACCAACTCAGCTCTTACCAAGGGCTACAGGCAGGTGAAGGTTTGCAGACACTGATTTTCACCCTAACATAAGCTGGCCACAGGAGCAGAAATAATAAGCTTGGGCTGGCAGATAGCTGCTTGAGCCTACAATCCTATGCACGTAAGGTGCTCCAGCAACCAGCAACCTTAGGATCCACAAAGGAAGCAGTAGGGGAGAGGTTGGCGACTTTCACTCTCTTACTGTCATAGCAGTGTGTTTGCATGGGATCGGGGTTCTGCTGTTTCCACACTTGCAGTGATTCTTGAAGCACATTGAATTGTGGTCTTCTCTCCCATGGAATTTCATTCTGTGTCTTTACAACAGGTCACCTTGCTGTAAGAGGCTTCTCTTCTCTATGTCACTCCTCTCTTCACTGCATAGTGTTTATTCTGTTCCCTGCTAGTCTACTAACGTTGATCCTCATTTTCTTCATTAACCTTCTGTTACTGAAGCAACAGCCACCCAAGCTGTTGCCATGCTGTTTTCTTTCTATCTTCTGGCACCTTTCTTCTTTGGATGCGGTCTCTTATTTAAGTCAGTGTAGAGCTATTTTCCAAAACAAATTTATTAACAGAAGCGCACAAGACATAAGGGTTGAAATTTAGCCAAACATTATGGCTGGTTCTTATTTCATCTGACCCATTTCCTGCTGAAACTGCAAAACAAGTGTTCACCTGTGCTTTCTGTCAATGTTAAGCTACTAATTAGCCACTAAAGGCTGGATTAGTCTCATTAGGCATCTACAGAAACAGATGCGCCTAGTGGGATTTTAAAAAATGCTTAACTAAATTAGGTATCAATTTTTAAAAACTCATGGGAATTAGGTGCCTCAATCCCAGTAAATGTCTCTCTCACCACATCTATAGACGCGCTTATATATATATATCTATATATCTATCTATATCTATATCTATATCTAATCTATATCTATATCTATCTATCTATATATATATATATATATATATGCATGCCCCATGGCCCTAGCAAGATTAGAGAAAAATTATGGTTTTTTAAAAATATGTTAGCTGACATATTTTAATTGAAGGCAGGGCTCACTAAAAAATTAATTCAAAATCAGGGTGTGAAAAATCCACAACTTGGAGTGACATGGTTAAATCAACCTAACTCCCGACGTAAAAACCGCTAAATTGACAGAAGGATTCTTCTGTCGACCTAACTCCCCTCCTTGGGGAGGTGGATTAATTACAGCGATGGGAGAACCCGCGCGGGTCATTGTAGCAAGTGACTACACTTAAGCACTCTTGCAGCACAGCTATGTAGCTGACTGAAGCAAAGAGATGCAAGGGGTCTTTACTTTGACTCCAATGTTCTCCATTTGAATGTGATCCAGAGAGTCAACCAAAAGTTCAATTTTAATTAAGTGGGTTGTTCTGTTCCCTGAAGTACTTAGAACAAAGAAATGTGCACAGTCTAAAAAATCCCCACTGCGATCAAGACTTTCCATTTTTGTCAGAAACACTAACATTTCAAATAAATGAGATGTTGTCAGGCTTGACACTATTCTATGGAGTTGTCATTAATTATAGATCAGGTAATACAATGCATATTCTTGAACAATGACAGATGTTCTATGGAAATCAGGTGGTACACTGAAGGCGAAAAATGCGTGCGTGTCCGCGGGGGGATCCTGATTTTCATTTTTTTGGTCTCGTGAGCCATTGTGAGCTCAAAGATTTAATCAAAATGAAAAGTAGCATAATTTTGTCCTAACTACAGAAAAAGTATAAAATATATGTTTAAATGTTATTCTCAATCTATTAATTACCTCCACTGAGTGAACCCTTCAGAATAAGCACTATAAAGAAATGTCACTCTTCTCACCCCTAACATAACTGCTATTTATCTCATGGGAAAAGTGGTACAAGCAGATAATTAAAAATCTACACAAAGCTACTTTAAGTAATTACACAAATATATTTTGCAGACTTGCTTTCCTGAGTGTTTTCTTTAAAATACTTCCTTGCACATGTGTATAGATATAAAATGAGTGAAATGTAAAAGTTAATATTGTTACCCTTTTTGACTTAAGCAATTAGCCAAAATTCAGGACCCTAGGGGTTATATTTCCATGAGGAGGAGAAATTCATGGTGGAATCAGGTAGCTGTTTACAAAAAATACACTAACATCCTGTTTCCCCTAACACAGCTAGAATCAAGCAGGAGACAGTTTCTTTGCTCACAATTCCTAGCCTCTTTCCAGACAGCACTCTTCTCTAGAGCCCCGTCTCCGACACACAGATGCAATTGTCACATCTCAGGGAAAACCCTTGGCCTACAAGGCTCAAATTCTACTTCAGCCTTGCATACTGGTCTATAACTTGGATAGAGTGCCCCACTGATTCAGCTTTCTGTTCCATAAAAGATCACAAGCCTGAAGGGTGGCTGTTACACCCGTTCAATGAGGTTTCATCCAACCCCCCAGCAAAACTATAAAAATAAATCTCCCACACTAAACTTGCTCTGACAGGGTTTGACAAATCCTGGGCACCAGGTTGCCATGATGCCCAAGATTTTGCCCCTGGCGTCTAGCAGTGCCGTGGTAGCCAGGGAGGCAAATGCCACCGGCATCTAAATAAAAGCTGGCAGCGCTGACACTTTCAATGTTGCTGTGTCTCCCTTCCCCGACCACAACTGCTGCTGAAAGGCCCCGGCAGTGGCTTTTTTTTGGTGCCTCGGGAGGGAGGGGGAGGTGTCTTTCACTGACCAGGTGGCTGCCAACAGCATCAGCAGTGTTTCTTTTGGCAGGAGGGGGCCCCTTCACAGCTGCACAGCTGGGTGCTTCAGTTTTCGGGCTGGGCGCTAGGTGTGCAACAGATTTGTGGAGGCCTCTGCTAAGGGTGGCTGTTTTTCTTGTTATAAGAGAGCATTTTTATGTAAGTTTGAAAACAAGTAATTGATTTCCCAATCCTTCCTCTTTGTACACCTATGCACATGTAGTACTCAGCTCTTAACATAAGTTAAGGGGGAAAGGAACTTATGGTAAGCGCCCTTCATTAAAATAATGGCAGCATGTCACTATCGTATTAGTTTCCATAAAGGCAAATGGGGCTGTTCATGGAGTTATCCAAAAACGCAGCTTCAGTGTGTTGGACAGCTGACTCATACTGCAAGCCTGGGATTCCTCTTGCCTAGAGGAATTCCTGAGAGGCATAAAGCCAGCTGTAAATCACCACTCTTAGACCCCTGGGAAGAGAGTGAACTGGAGATGAGCCAGGGCAGTATGAAGCATGGCTAGAGCAATGAATAATGCCAGTACTGGGCCAGAGGAACAGTTCCTAGGAAGCCTGTATTGTTAGCACAAGTTATAGGAGCCCTGAGGATGATCCAGTTTGGGATTGAGATCAGAACAATCCCAACTGCCCCAAGACTACAAGAGGAGAATGGTTGCAAAAAGCTACCTTTATACACTGTCCTCTGGTGAACCTGCGGTTCTGGCTTTTTATGCTTAAAGCTATCCTCAGGAAAGAGATTAAATTATTGATTGGGTCTTGAACAGAAAAAAAAGAGATTCCTTTGATGTCAGTGCCTGAAGTTCCCATTGGAGCCGATTAGGAATGGAGTAGGGCGCTTCTGGGTAGAGGTCTGCATGTGTCTATTTGAAAATAAATTAGCCTAACGCATAGGCGAATACGACCCACTCCTTCATGCTCATCTAGCTCATTTTCTACACTTTAGAACAGACTCTCTCCTTGGTCTTGAAACAGGGTTTTTAATAACTCTCAAACAGCTGTGAAATACTTCTTCAAGATTGAGTTAACTTAGTGCCCTTTGTATACACATTTCAATCACAGCAGTGTAACAGGAAGGCTTTTTTAGAAGATCAAACCATGTTTGCCTTAAAAGTTATTTTTAAATGTATGGCTTTCAGCATTGCAGAGACTTAGAGAGTGCATCCTCTTTTTTGTTAGAAAACTTTGATTTTGCCAATATATTTAGAGAATATCAATGGAAGTTAAAAATACAATTGTTTGCAATGAAATTGCAAGCACTGTCCCCAAAGACCACAATCGTTATATTTCTCTCTATATCCCATTAGGCCAGAATTGGATGTCATTACATATATCCCATTTAAGTATTTATGGGTCCTTAAAATTGTATTTCATTTTCTAGTCAAGTAAATTAGAGCATTCTGTTTCACAAAAGAGATCTCACCCTTATCTGTTGGAAAAAAAAGTTTAATAAATAGATGGAACAAATAGAAGAATTCAATAATTCAAAATATACTACAATTACCAGCCTGAGCAGGTGAATATGTACTTCCAAGTCACTGTATAGATTCTCATCCAGCAGTTTAGTAAAGATACAACAACAAAATCTCTGGGCCAAATCCTCAGCTGATGTGAATCAGCATGGCTCCAGCAAATGGCCAGTTAGAAAATCCCTTTAAAATCAGTGGAGCTAGCTTTGGATCTGCCCTATTAGTTTCCCAATACAAGCACCTACACAAAATACAGACCTACCATCACTGCCACATACAACATAAGTTAGGCAAAATATCTACTGTAAGTATAGCTCTTTGAAAGCCTGGGGGCCAGAAGGGTGGTACAGGGGAGAAGAGAAAATAATTTAGAACTGGATTAGGGACCTGATCCTGCCCCACTGAGAACCAGTGGAAGTTTTAATCACTGAAATCAATGGGAGCAGGACTTGGGCTCTTGTGATATGCTGAATGATTTGTCAGAGCCATACAAATAGCTCCCTTATGCTCTCTAGTTCTTCACACCTAGAACAACCTTTTGCTTTACAAAATACCATAACTAAACAGAGGTTGGAGGCAGAACTAGACATAACAAGCAGCAGCAGGGGAATGCCTGTCTCTCTTCCCCCATGCAGTTCCCACCAGTTGAGATAACTTTCACATCCAGATTAATTAAATTCTGCTTTCCAAATGATTGATTTTGTTAACTGTACTTTGAAGAAAAAGCACAACGTTTCTAGTGAAAAGCACGAGGAATTTCCCCCAATGAAAAACTCAAATCTCTGGATTTGAATTTCAACCTCTCTTGTGGATGATCCATTTCTCACCAGCATGAGTCATATTTGTGGACCTGATTATTCAAAGAAAGAAAATTTTCAAGTAAACAGAAAATTTTCCTTTTCTTCACCAAACTAAGGTCCAGAGTTCTGTTACAATGGGATATTCATAGCAATGGGCTTCAGGATAGGAAGCAGGATCAATCTCCCGTCTCTCTGTTGTTATCCTCCTCCTTCCCTGGGCACTAAGATATAGAGATTTCTTCTGCAAAATGGCATTAGCTAAAAACTGGATGACCAATAGCATTTGATGAAGTACTGTACTGATGGCCATGGGTCCACTTAGGAGATCTCAGTAGAAGAGATACAACTCCCTCAGATTCTCAGTGTTCCTAAGGGCTGGACTTTGACAATTAACTGAAAGAAGAACGATTCTTACATTTCCTTTCGGAATGACTGCTACAACAGTTGTACGGATTGTTTGTCTGAATTTAAACGAACAATACTGGGTCTCACCAGAGAAAGCTCAGCTTCAGAAACTTGTCTGATTAGGGATAGAAACTATCGGGAAGCCTACAGTAATGAACATAAAGTATAATGTCCTCCAAGGCTGTGCTCATATGAGGCTTCCAAACCCTCCGTGCAGACGCAGTTATGCTGATGGAAGAGTGCCTCGGTCGATGCAGTTAACGTTGTTCAGGGAGATGATGTTCCCAGGATGATATAAAAATTACTTCTATTGGTATAGGATGCTTCTACACTAGAGGGCTATTCCAACACAGACCCAGTAGTGTAGATGCAACCTGTATGATGAACTGGGTGAGAACTCCTCTTGCTTACAACCACTTACACCACTAGTCACCTAAATGGCCAACGGACAACAACATCGATTTACAGAATAAATGGAGTCAGATGACATTCCACACATCTGCAACACAATCTGCTAGTATAACTTGCATTTATTTCATTAGTTCATATTTACTGACCTTGTTCCTTCTGCAGCTTCCTGTTCTGAATGCTTCTAATGTTTTCCAGTGCTGTTCATACAGTTCAAATAGAGTAATTTAGCCATGCAAGTTGTGTTCTTTTAGGCAACCTTAAGGCTTGCCTACACTTACACTTACTGTAGTACTTATTGAACGTAGACCAGGGCTCAAACACAGCCCACAAGGCTAAGCCAAATGAGTTGTTTTATGTCAGCTAGCCTGGTTGGTGCCTGGAGAATTTACATGAGTTATGCATGTAAAAACCATACATAACAATAAGAGAGCTAAACCATGAGACCTACAAAATCACAACAGCTGCTAAGAGTATCTGCTCATGAAGACATTTAAACTTGACACTGTGATAGGGTATATCAACCCCTCCAGCCAGAGGGGGAGCCCTCAGCCCCCACAACAGCCAGAAGCACCCCTCACCAGCAGGCAGGCTGTCCCCTCTTTGGCAAGAAGCCTGGGTTAAAAGCCCTGCAGAGGCTTCGGCAAAGGGTGGGACAGCAAGGGAGGTAGATGGATTCCCAGAGCCCACTAGGAGTATTGTGAAGTCAGAAGGCACAACGGTGAGGAAGAGAAGGGAAAGATTGAAGACTATACCACAACCCCTGCCTTGCCCAACTGCAGGGATCCTAGCCCTGCTCAGGGGCTGTTGGATCAGGAAGCAGAGAAACCATGTTGCTTAGAGTGGACCTGGGCCCCACTCAAAAGGGCTGCAGGGTCGGTACTGCCCATCAGGAGAGCGAAACACACCTTTCGAAGGAAGACCATGCGCATGATCTATCACAGACATGAACATATTTTATGATAAAATTATATTTATACAGTATAGAAGAGAAAATATTTTGTTTTGTTACTTACCTATAGTTTCTGGAACAATAACAATGTAGCTTGGCCAAGTAGAAAGAAAAATATACTGCTATACATTCTATGGTCATCAGCAATATTCAATACTCATTAGTAAAATCACACTGAAATTGCCATAGTGCAAAAATAAATAAATAAATAAATAAGCAGGTCTGTTTTGTTGATGTTATGCAAGAGGAGTTTGCTTGAGTGAAGACAGAGTAAAAATTGACTATGTATCTTGGAATTTGGCCCAGACTGTTAGCTTAATTCATGGGGGGGAGGGAGGGGAAACAGTTCAGGGAAATGAACATTTTTTTATTCTGTAAAAGGTGACATTTTTTATTTTAACAAGCTTCTTTTGACTTCACTAATATATTTATGATGGTAATGATGATTCTGTCTTATTCAGGAATCTAGTTTTGATTATGCTAATGTACTAATTATACAGTAATGGAAATCTTAAGAACACCTATAAAGGTTGGGCCAAGTTCCAAAACAAATAATTTTTTTTAATCAACAGCTAGGTTTGATGTGTCAAGTGAGAAAAATGTTGATTGTGATTAAGAAAATGTATTGCTTTCAGGAAGCAGCCAGTCAGTTTCAAGGATCATTTCAAAATCTCTTAATTTCTTTGTTGCAAGTCACAGGAAGCTAAATAAAACTTCTCCCTCAGTGGCATCTCCGCAGGAAGATCACCTTGCAATGGGAATCAAAATAAGAAAGCTATCAAGCTGGCTGGGGAAAGGGCTGGCTCTCTTCTCTTCCCCTAATCAGCAATTTAACTATGGCAAATGGTCCCTTTTGCAGTACTCTGAAAATGAAGACAGTTCCTAGCCCTTAAAAATAGAAAAATCACAGAAACAACGCTAAGCAGCAATCTATTTATATTATAAACACCTAGTCTTCTTTCCTTGGTTTACTTATTAAAAAGCAATATCCTACAGATTATAAACATTCACTCACGGATTCAGCTGGAGGTCTTAAAATCTTTCGAGAAATCAGATGGTATTATGTCACAAGAACCAGCACAACAATAGCCACCCTGCAAATGAGATCAGTCAAAAGTGAATATTTAACTTCACAACGGATAGACTAATGAGACGTTAGTAAACACATCTGAAATACTGTGCAATTCTTTTACAAACATGAAATAGCAAATATATTGACAGATGAACAGTTCACTGCTAATTGTTAGCAAATAACCAGCACATAGAATGAATTTTATACTGTCCATGCATTCTTTAGAAATGGTTGGTTTAAGAGCTATGCACAGAATGATATTCAGATTTTTGGTCCAAATTTGATGATAAATTAATTTTCTTTGGTGTGAAATTTCATCTAAGAGATGTGCACAGGCTAACCAAAATATCAGTAAGCATTGCTCCTCTAAGAAGAAGAGGGATGAGCAAACCAACTTGCAGACTATAAGAACTAGCCTAACCTCAGCCCCAAAACTGAATATTTTTGAAGGCTCCAGTTGTCTTGGACAGAGACCTAAAAGTAAGGATAGGGGAAGAACAAAAGAGAAGCAAACAAGCAAGAAAGGAGGACAAATAACAGTCAGTGTCAGTCAATCTGGTTTTGATTTTCATTACATGGGCACTTCACCACTAACTCCATTTACTTCCATAGGGCTATTTCCTACAAAGAATCAGGCCAAGTCAGTCTACCTCAGAAGAATTATCCAGAACAGTGATCTGTACCTTTGTGGTTTGAAGGAATTGAGCAAGGTCAAGGGACAGGTTAGTGGAAAAAGGAAAGAAGGATGTAGCTGGAGGATTAGATGCAGGGGAAAAAAAAGCAGAACAAGTTTCAGAGATCTGAGTAGACTTGGACAAGTAACCAAAGTCTAGGAGGGCTTTTCCAAATTAACCTCTGAACATTCTGAGGGTGAGTCATCAAACAAGGCACTTCTCAGGGCTTGCCTCCCATGTGCAGGTCCATCAATGCAAGGTAAGCAAGCAACATAACTGATGTTGATGTACCTTGTATTGAATAGCTGTGCTGTCTACACAATGCTATTTTGATGGGAGACACTTCTCCCATCAACACAGCTTATGCTTCATGTTCTGGTAGAATACTAGAGTTGACAGGAGAGTGCTTAGCAATCAGCTGAGTGGGTCTTCACCAGACCCACCCTGTCAATTACCATTGCATTAATTGCTGCAGTGCCAACAGAGCCTGCTGTGTAGATAAGTTCCCAGTAAAACTGAAAAAACAAGAGCCCTGTGGCACCTTAAAGACTAACAAATTTCTTCAGGCATAAACTTTTGTGGGCTCCAACCCACTTCGTCAGATGCATGAAGTGGAAACAACAGTTGAGAGGTTTATATACACACGCCTCTCAACTGTAGTTTCCACTTCATGCATCTGATGAAGTGGGTTGGAGCCCACGAAAGCTTATGCCCAAAGAAATTTGTTAGTCTTTAAGGTGCCACAGGACTCTCGTTGTTTTTGCTGTACACAGACTAATACGGCTACCCCTCTGGAAATTGTAAAAATGAAAGTTGTTTGAATCTAAGTTTAGAGTTACATTGGTACCTCTAAATATTGATATGGCAATATCATGTCTGAGCAACCACACAGCACCTACTTGTTATCACGTTAGGGAGTTCAGATTATTTATTTGCCTACCTCTTCCATGAGGATTGAAAATTTGTATTCAGTAGCTTATGCCTGAAGAAATTTGTTAGTCTTTAAGGTGCCACAGGACTCGTCATTTTTGCTGTACACAGACTAACCCGGCTACCTCTCTGAAACTTGTCACCTTGCAAGTCACTGAATTCAGCGATATGAAATGCAAATCTAACAACTTCCCTCCCCGTTGTATTGCTTCTTCTTCATCCTCGCATGTGTATATATACTTCTCAACTGTATTTCCATTTCATGCATTTGACAAAGTGGGTTAGAGTCCATGAAAGCTTATGCCAGAAGAAATTTGTTAATCTTTAAGGTGCTACAGGACTCTCGTTGTAGTAGCACCTAGAGGCCCCAGTGAGGGATCAGGGGCCCAATATAAATGCACTGTACAAGCAAGTAGTAAAACAGCCCTACTCAAGAGAGCTTATAGTCTTGGTTAGCAACAAGATACCTCAATCCTTTCCTCTCCACCGTTTTGTAACAGTAATAGAAGCATATTTTGCAGACACCAGCTGTGTAAACAACATAGCTTGTTACCTGCCTAGCCATTAACAGTAAGAAGAAAAAAATGGCCAAAAGTGCCATGCAATTGGCAGGATTTGATCCTGATCCAGGATAGCCCCAAGGATTTCTAGTCCATGTCTTAATCATTTGGCCACCAATACCTGTTTAACTTTTATCTTGTTTGTAACATAAGCTTCTTATAGTGACACTTCAATTAATTTGGTGGTTACTAAACTGGAAGAAAGCAAAAGTAAAAAACCAAACAAAAATACCACTTAAGATCTCACAAAACCCCAAGAAATTTACATGGTTTTATTTTAATCTCTCTCTCTCTCTCTCCCCTGTTAAACCAGAGGTTCATCCAGTGCTTCCTCATTGCTTAATCAGTTACTTGGGTTTAATTTTGCATTGAAAAATTCAAACAAGAACTAACAGTTTCTGGGTGTCTGTTTCCTTTCCAAGAGAAACTGAAGGGCTGACTCAGAAAGAAGTAGGAAGGAGAAAGAGGGTGCCTGCTGGTAAAGAATCAAGGGTACTAATCATTGCTAATAATACAAATTTGAACACTTTTATTTTTCATTGTTTTAGAGACTTTTGATTTATGTGGGTATTCTTTCCGAGTCTGATCTGAAACTTGTGTGATTTATAGCACGAAGCAAATGAACAACACAGAACTGTTCGTGCTCTCTGTGAGCCAGGAGCAGGGATTTTTATCTTGCACTGTACATCTTTTCTGGCAAATTGGCTCAGTGATCTCATCGTCAGTACAGAGCTCTAGCAGACTAAAGACAGAAGACAAAGATAACTGCTTTGGCTGTTTTTCAAATTAAGTACATTGGTCTTACAATTAATTAATTTCTGTTGCAATTGTTCTGATTATCATCTCTGGGGTGCTGTCCACCAAGAGAACAAGGACCAAGGGAACAGTAATGGAGGGTGAGAAAATCAGCTATATGTGCTATTCAGTGGCACCCAGGATAGCACCAGCACCCTATCCCTGCCTCCGCTTCCTCCTCCAGGAAACTATTAAAAGACCAAGACAAGCTGTTGAAGAGATAGCAAGTGCTAAAGAGCTTGTAGTCTTAAAAGGTTGGGGAAAGTGAGAGCAGTAGCTCTGTATGAAAGAGGATTACTATTATTAGTGTGAATGTACAACTCTCTCACTGTTTGAGGAACCATGGCAGGCAAGGACCTCAACGAACCTGAAGGGTGACTAAATGTTAGAGGTGGCCAGAGTAAGCTTGGTGGTGTCTGTGGGCACTTAGATACGTGGAGTATTTCAGGCTAGTCTTATCTCTAACTCATTTTTTTTTATGTCAAAATATCAGGTATTGTTAATCAGAGTGCCAAAGAGCCCTTCCTTCAGTTCTGTCTGCATCTGTGCAATATTCCAGCCTTACGTACATGGGGAGAAGTGTCACTTGGAAATATCCCATCTGAATTCAGAATTATATAAATGGAGGGGTAAATTAAACTGTAGATTAAAGTCTGCTCTCAGCTGTACTAGCATGAGCGAAAGAGTGCAGAACAAGACCCCTGAAATTATTAAAATGTTACCCGTGGAATATATTGAACAACATATCATTCTTCATCACACCAGAAATGTTACTGCTCTTTGGGTGTTCCCCTCATATTTTTCTTTTGCTGTTTGCTATATTTGGGGGTATTTGATGTGATGTTAAAAATGATTTATTAAAAAAAAAAGCTTTGTGCTCTTTAAAGGCAAATTTTTATATTGTTTTGTAGTGAGTTCTCTTACTCTGGTACTTATGGCAGCCTCTGATATAAATGAGGACAAATCTAAAATCAGACTAGGAATATATGTAATATAGGTTTCAATATAGTCACACAGTCCCAAGTGCTCATTCACTTTACACGGCACCAATAAAATAAAATAAAATAAAAATCTAGTTTCAAGTTCTATTGCCCTCAAACTGGGACAAACCCTTAAAATAACAAAAATCTTTTCTTTTCTTTTTTTTAAAAAAAAACCAAAAAACAGAATACTAGCAAGGAAGCTGAGTAATTCAGTTACAGGATGAAACGTTTAAAAATTGGTTTTATGATTAATTTTACATTGTAGCACAAGGGCAGGCAAACTACAGCCCGCGGGTTGGATCAGACCTGCGAGTGCCTGTGCTCTGGCCCACCAGCCGCCGCCAATCCCCCTCCCTTCCCCTGTCCCTCCCAGCTTCAGCAGTGGCTCACTGGGGCAAGTACACTGCCACGGCTCCGCCTCTCTCCTGGCTCCAGGCTCCCCCTCCCTGCCCAGCTCCTGGAGCTGGGAGGGAGGTGGAGGCTGGAGCCAGTGGGGAGGCAGAGCAGAGCAGCTTCAGTGAGGCCAGAGCACAGCTGCAGCTCTGCCTCCCTCCCAGCTTCAGCCTCCTCCATCTGTCTCAGCTCTGGGATGGCTCCCAGCTGCTGTGGGGCTCCGCAGTCAGCTCTGCACACACTGTCCCGCCTCCCCACCAGCTCTCCGGGGCTAGCTCTGTGCTGCCTCCCATTTCCCCCGCCAGCTCCTCAGGGCTGGCTCTGTGCAGCACCTCCCTCCCTGCTGACTCTGTGGCCAGCTCTCCACTGCTCCCCTGCTCCAACGCACCGGCCGGCCTGGTGGCCAGCTCTCCACTGGCCCCACGGTCCATCAGTCAAAATTATTGTCCACCCTTGCTGTAGCAGAATATATATTGGCCAAGGCAGTAATAGAGACTATCGTAAGAAGCATAGCACCAGCAAAATCTCTATGCATGTACTTCAGTGCACATTAATATTCTAAACCTGACCGTGCATTCTAGGTTATCTTAATAAATTCTATTGTCTCAAGAAAGGATTTTAGAAGGGACCTTCCTTCTATATATGTGTTATATTTTTAGACTAAAACATCCAGAATGAAATGCCTCTAAATACAGTCAGTCCTTCAGTGCTTGCTGAATTTGAATTTAAAGAATGGTTTTGTAACATGCCAGCCAAAACCAACAGCCAAATCATTGATACTTTTATATGCTCTATTATTTGCATACTGTCCAAAAATTATTTTTCTATACTCTTGTGACAACGTGATATTTACATCTCATAAAAATTAATTGTAACTTATTATAAGTAATAAAAAGCAAAATTTCAAAAATGTGGGCCTTTGTTAGTCTTTAGGTTTTTAAGCTTTCCTTTCATCCTGTTTCTTTTTCTTTGAGCTGCTTTTTAAAGGGCTATCACATGTTCTAGATTATTTCTGAAACATTTCACTAGGAGGGTGATGAAGCACTGCAATGGGTTACCTAGGAATGCAGTGGACTCTCCATCCTTGGAAGATTTTAAGATGCAGCTTGACAAACCCCTGACAGGGATGATTTACTGGGAGTGGTCCTGCTCTGAGCCGGGGGTTGGACTAGATGACCTTCTGAGGTCCCTTCCAACCCTAATTTTCTATGATAAGCATAACTCCTCTGCAACACTATTATCAAGATTCCATAAGAACTATTTTTGGGGTACCACACGTGAGAAAACCATAAGATTAAAGAGGTTTGGTAAAAACACAACATACAGTAGGGCTTTCTACAGTCTGGTTGACACAGTCTTTATTATTTGTGTTCCAGAAGCACCTACAATGTGCCTTCCTCACACACCAGAAGACATTCTACCTTCTATCATTCTAAATCTCCATTTTAAATCTATTTTTTTTCCTTTTGGGTGAAAAACATTCTGATGTAGGTATACCTCTGGGAAAAGTTAGAGTGGCCAGGAAACAGCAAGGTGAACTTGACTGAATTTCATTCCGATTGCCCTGGCAATGACCTCTCAACCATGTTAATTTGGGATCTGCAAAGAAGGGGAATTCCAGTTCTGTGGAGGCAGGACCATCCCCTCCATACTGCATGTCTATCTTCCGGATCCTCCCAAAACCATGTCATTGACCTCTCACTTCCCTTACTCGACTCCATGATGAGAATGCAAGCACAGAGGCTGAGGAAGTCAATATCACAAGAGCTCCTTCCCCTCCATCCTCCCCAAAATGTATGTGCCCAGTCAAACCCAACAAATCTAAATCTATTCATGATATCAAGGAGACGTGGCCCTTGAATTATTAAATAGTCTACACCTGTTTTAGATATGAACAAGGCATAATAAGTCTGATATAGCTAACAGAAAGCCAATCCTTTGTGTCACCTGCTTTAACATTCATAAAAACACTGCATTCCTCAATATTAAATATTTGCATCAATGCACACATTTTACTTGTTTCCTAAAATAAGCTTCCCTCCCTCCTTCTTGCTCAGCTATGTGACAATTTATATTTTGAAGGAGAAAAATAATGTGTGCTATAAGCAGGTACAGAGTACTGTGCACTTGGAACACATGCAAAACTGCTTTTGTAATTGTTTAAACAAAGCCTAAATCTCTATTTGAGCACTGAAGCATGCAAAATTGGATTGTGTATACTGTTCTTTCCAGTCCGGCCATGAGCTAGACAAACAGGACACGCTGGTACATGTAACCTTCAGGGATTAGCAACATTCCTCACTTACAAAGATTAAGTAAACAGGAAGCCTTAAATCACTACCAGGGCAAGAGTAACCCAGGCAATGCAATGAATATGAGGTTACTTTCATGTACCTTAACTTAATCATTATCTGTGAAGAGTCCAATCCAGCTTGCCACCTTCTCACAGATAGTTCCCCTCAAGTCAATGGGAGTTTGGATTCAGTCCAAAACAAAAGATAAGAAACTCTTACAAAAACTTAACTCCCCCCCCCCAAAAAAACCCTAAAAAAAATTGATTCCAACAGTTCTCCTAGGCAAAGTGTACTGCACCTACATCATAGCTGCTTGATATCATGATATTCCAAGGTTTTAATTATATTTGGATGTGGTTTTAAGAGAGGTCAATTTACAACACATGCATTAAGACACATAGGCTATGTCTACACTTACTAAAATTAGTTCAAATTAGTTAGCTCGAACTAACTAATTCGAACTAATTTTAGTTAGTTCGAATTAGCTTAATTCGAACTAGCATGGCCACACTGGAATGTTAGTTCGAACTAAGCAAGCACTTGCTTAGTTCGAATTAGCGATCCCCATTCATTTCAATGGCTGGTTAATTCGAACTAAGAAATTAGTTTGAATTAACATGGCCACATTGGTTAACTCGAACTAGTTAATTCGAATTAACCCATTAGTTCGAATACCCTATTCGAACTTATTAGTTTGAATTAAGGAAGCCCTTAATTCGAACTAACTAAAGCCTAGTGTAGCCATGGCTTTAGTTAGTTCGAATTAAGCCTCCTTAATTCGAACTAAGTTGCCAGTGTAGACATAGCCATAGATACAAGACATTTAATTACAAGAAAAAATTCCAAAGGGGTAGCCGTGTTAGTCTATTGTAGAAAGACAACAGAGTCCTGTGGCACTTTTAAAGACTAACAGATTTATTTATCGCATGAGCTTTCGTGGGAGAAAATCCCACTTCTCCCACGAAAGCTCATGCGATAAATAAATTTGTTAGTCTTTAAAAGTGCCACAGGACTCTGTTGTCTTTCTACAAGAAAAAAGGCATTAACTGGTTTGGGCTTATCCAGAGACCAAATTTACAGCAGGGCCTTTCATACTCTTAATGAAATGTATGACTGGGCATTTCAGTGCTGATGGAAGTATTTTTCACCTGCTCATTCTTCGCCTGAGCAGCTTGGTAAGTGAACATGATACATATAGAAAATGTTCAGACATTCATTAATTCTAAATGGTGACAGTTGTTTTCACAGGAATGTACTGTAGAAAGTGTCATAGCAAGTCTTTGGTTCATCTATGTCTGAGATTGTTTCCTCAGTGAATACTGTATTTCACAGAATTCTACATTCTAACCATACTCATATCAGCAGGCCTGGCAATTTCTTGTGGGAAAAAAAATCAAAGTGATAATGGAAGACCCTCTGCAGAAGAACAGAGGAATCAACTTATTTTTAATTGTATCTTTTCTGGGCCAGGTAATTGTCCTGTTTTTCTTAAAATCACTTCCATTATTAGCAATTTACAAATTTTGTCAGTTATATCTATTCTGCACCTTTAATCTTCTTTACCAAACTGAACTATTCTTCTCCTAGTCTTTTATAGGTATTTTGAAAGATGTTCACATGAAAAATCCAATATTCTATCAGCAGAGCTCTAGGTCTGCCATAATAAAGTCAAGGAAGTGGCATGGTTACAGTGTCACAGCTCACGTACGTCATGACAAAAACGATTCATCTTATTCACTAAAACTTTCACATAGCTATTCCAGCCTGAAAGTTCACATCCCCATTTCCATTTTTCTAGCACTCAGAGGTACTGTTAGTTTCCAACAAAGCACAACTGTTATCCATTGAAATTTCACGTCTGTATCTGTCATTAATTAATTTATATTTATTATGGAGGCTTTGGTTGCAAATCCATAATTACGCTGAGTTTTGCTTATCTCTGATATATATCAGTAGTATAATGTATCCTCTTCTAATGTACAGCACTCACACTTCGAGTACAGAATGAATATACAAAATATGTACACAGATCTACACGCTTTATACAGATATGTCCTCCAAGGATGCAGCTGGATTTGTTTTCCTTTTCAAAAGTTAGTATTTTGGATTTTGTAAAGAGGTTGATGCTTTCCTTTTAAGTCATATAATATTTGTTTTCATTGACATTTAATTAGCACCTCATCAACACTTTTACCTTTTGTACAAGTTTAAATAGCTGTAATTGAAAAGACTTTAGCAGGATGTCACTTGCATTAACAGAGTTTCCCTCATTTTAATTTAGTTACTGTAAAATTCAAAGAGTCAACTTCATCCCTAATATAACTCTCCACATTTCATTGAGGTTTCGTGAGGAGTGAGTTTGGCCCCATATCTTCATTATTAGACAAATTTATTGGATACCACAAAATACTTCAAAAATTCAAGTCAAAATATTTTGATTACACAGAAAATGAGGACATAAACCAAGACTTGCTGAAATCAATGGAAAGATTCCCATGGGCTCTGAACCAGGTCTTAAGGCTTGAGGGACAAATCTGGTGATCAGGGTGAAGATGGGACTTAGAGGATAGCAAAGAACAAGTATGTGCCTTACAAAATCCATTTCTGTTGCTAAAACATCCAAGTAACCATTCACTTGAATATATAGTACAATGGCATAAGAAACAAATCTGAAAAGTCTACTAGACAAAATTATCACCTTATCTCATTCGCATTTACATGTAACTATTGTATATTGCAGTTCAGATTCACCAAAAACAAAATCCTATTTCTTTTTTTTCTACTCTGACAGGGAAAGACATTCAGACATGGTGAAGCAGCAGCGGAAAACAAAAAATGAAAGGGCTGAAGAACAATCAGATTCAGAATAGGATAGCACAGGCAGTCTTGGGTGGTGGGCTAGGGGCCCTTTCCTTAATTTTGACCCTGGGCCCCAGTCAGTTTAATGCCAGCCCTGGTTGTTGCTGGGCCAATATGATTTGTTGTAATTGAGCAGTCAAGCATAGTATGTGAATGTGGTTTAGCTGCGTGAGAGAAATTATGGTGATGCCAAGTACATTGCAGAGTAAAAGTGGCAAACACCATTGCTAAGCAAAGAAGTAATAAATACCCAAAGGGAACATTTCTTGAAAGTGGCAGATTGGTGTTTTGTACAACGTGTAATCTTCCTATATATTGCAAGTGAAAAGCAAGCTGTGACAAACATAAGAAAGTGCTTGGCATAAATGTTAAAACACAAGGCCTTGAATCAGGTCTGGGTGAGAAAACTAAACTACAAAAAATGGTGAGCTAGTGGTTTGCTGTAAAGGCCAAAGACAGGTGCATTGTAGACAGAAGTACCAACTTACAGAAGTTCTCTCCACCACTAACATTCCACTACATGTCCTAGACAACCCTCAGCGAAAAGCTATCTGGAAAACTCCGTGAAACACATCAGTATTATACCTACTTCGGATCTTCTCCAGAAAAATCATAGTTGCCAAAGCTTTTTGAATGACGTAAGTGACCTGAAACAACTGCTGAATCAATGCGTTGGAATTAGTCTTGTAGCAGACAAAAGGAATGATGTTGAAGGGCCGTACATAGTGAATATCCTGGCCGTGCCTTGTCTGTCTTTTACAGACATTTCAAGTGGACAAGGAGAAGGTAGTTTGGAACTGAAGTTTTTGCTAACAGAGTATGTAAGTTTGGAGACTCAACTTTAAAAGCGCAAGTCATGAAGAAGTAGAAACAATTAAGAAATACAGAATTCCTTTTGATAAAGTAACCATTTTTGTCAGTAACAATGCTGCATATATGAACACTACGTGGGAACAAAGCCTCAAAGGGTATGTCTGCACTGAAGGCTCCGTTAAGTCAACTTAACAAGTTCAACTTTAAGTCGACTTAGAGAGTCCACTGTTGATTGCCTGTGTCCACACTGGCAGGTGGTAGGTTGACGGAGGAGTGGTGCATTGTGGGTAGCCCTGGGAGGGGGCCTGGAGGCCAATTAGGTTGACTTAAAGGCTTCTCCGTCTACAATGGTTTAAGTCGACTTAATACAGTCGACTTAAGCATTAAATTGACCGTAAGAGGTGGTGTTATTAAGTTGACTTAAGGAAGTGGTTAAGTCGACTTAATACAAGCCCAATGTGGACAAAGCAGTCTGTAGGTCGACTTAACCTTCCTTAAGTCGACCTAAGGCTTCAGTGTAGACATACCCAAAGTGTTGTCCGAATGCAGTGCACATAATGTGCGCTGTACATCTTCTCAACTTAGTGAGCAACAGTTGGAGAAAAATATTTGGAAAAGGAAATGAAAGCATCATTGTTGTAAAACATGCATTCACTGCCTGCCCTGCCCACAAAGCACATTTCCATCAATAGTTGCAGGACACAAGGGAAAGGCCTGCAATTCTACCTTCATCAATAATCACATGGTAGAATATTTTCATCTGCAGCATTATGTGAGCTTTTTTTCAGATGTGGAAGTGAAGCTGTAATTCATTTGTCGAAGATGTGGTCACTAAATAAATCAATGGAAATAAAAGTAGATATTTCAGCAATTGAAACATTTGCACCAAGAATAATGGCAACTCTCACTGCTTACAAGAAACCAGAAATCAGACTGCATAAGGTGGCCAATGATCTGATTGATCTTCCCAGTTGGGAAAAGTCCTTCAGCCTCTTAGCTAAGAAAGCCCTTCGCAAAAACAGCAATAAAATTAGGCCCTACATGACTGGTTCCAAACAGTTTTGTCAACCTGCTGCTGTTTTTTGTTTTTTTTTAAGCCCTGCCAAGTGTTTGATCCTAATTAGGCCAAACTTCTTGGCTATGTCTACAATTTCAAGTTAGGTCGACTTAAAGAGGCTTAAGTCGACCTAACTTAGTCCCTGTCCACACCAGGCTTTTCTTAAGTCGACTTAATGAAAGCTTAGGTCAACTTAATAAGAACCGCTGGATAGGTCGACCTAACCCTTAAGTCAACTCCTTAGGTCGACCTAAGCACAGTGTGGATGCTTAAATCCACTTTATTAGGTTGACCTAAGGGCAGTTAGGTTGACTTACTAAGTCCCCATTCAGGGAAACAACTTTGTTAAGTCAACCTAATAAGGACGACTTTAGGTCGACTTAACAAAGTCGACCTAAGTTTCTGTAGTGTAGACATAGCCCTTGACCTCACATCTCTAAGTACATTTGAGTCTATTCCCATATTTCTAGATAATGAATTGGCAAAAGCCAAGTTTTGTAGCTACAGCAGTGCAGTTTCTGAAATTAAGTGCCTTGATATTGTGGAATTTTGGTGCAATTTAAAAGATCACTTTCTGGCCCGACTAACAGCAAAACTGTGTTCATCAATTTTTACCACTGTTTACCATAATGAGTTTCTTTAATATTCCCCCCCACAGGGATCATTTATATTAATATTTCATAATTGCAATAATCCATATGAGCTATGCCATGTTTGGTACCAATAGAAAGGTTAGGATTTGCTGGGAATGATCATAGTGTTTATGTATAGATGCCATATCTATATTTGAAGTTATTAATGTGTTTGTTATATCTGTATTTCAACTTATATGATTTTGGGAAACTCCCCAGACAGAATGTCTACAGCCATTGTCTCACTAATAGCCCATTAAGAAAGCCACTAGCTACACTGGGCCTAGGGGAGAAACCTGCTCAGTGAGTCACCCAGACTGACCATGTGACTCAGCTTCATTTTGGTTCTAAAAAATTCCACACACATGAGGAAGGCCAGAGGTAATAAATGCAACTGCACCCAACTCCATTTTGTCTTCAGTCTCTAGTCTCCAATCTTCAGCTGTCTTCAGTCTTCAGCCAGCACCTACCACTGGATCTATTCATCTGCAACTGAACAAAGGACTGAGGCCCACCCAGGTGCTGGGTGTATACCAGAGGAACTGAATAAGCCTGCAAATTCCAAATTCTAGCAAGGACTTGATTTACATGGACTCTTAAGCACTGTATCTATGTGATGCGCTTTAACCCTTTAACATTTCTCATATTTTGATTCTTTTCTTATTACAATAAACCTTTATCAATCTCGGTCTTGACCAGTCCACACAATAAATCCAGTTCTTGGACACCACAGTACGAATAGGGATGGACATATTAACATCACTCTATACCGAAAACCAACTGACCGCAATACATACCTACATGCCTCCAGCTTCCATCCTGGTCATATTACATGATCCATTGTCTACAGCCAAGCCTTGCAATACAACCAGATTTGCTCCGATCCCTCAGATAGAGACAAACACCTATAGGACCTTTACCAAACATTCCAAAAGCTACAGTACCCATCTAGGGAAGTGAGAAAACAGATTGACCGAGCCAAACGGGTACCCAGAGGTCACCTTCTACAGGACAGACCCGGCAAAGAAAACAATAGAACACCTCTGGCCATCACCTACAGCCCCCAGCTGAAATCCCTCCAACACATCATCAAAGATCTACAACCTATCCTAGAAGATGATCCCACACTGTCCCAACCTTGGGAGGCAGGCCCATTCTTGCTTACAGACAGCCCCCCAACCTGAAGCAAATACTTAGCAGCAACCGGACACCATACTACAAGAACACCAACCCGGGTACCTATCCCTGCAGCAAACCCCGTTGCCAACTCTGCCCACACATCAACTCTAGTGATACCATCATAGGTCCCAACCACATCAGCTACACTATCAGGAACTCATTCACCTGCACATCTACTAATGTTGTTTATGCCATCATGTGCCAGCAATGCCCCTCTGCCATGTACATCGGCCAAACCGGACTCTCCTTATGCAAGAAAATAAATGGACACAAATCAGACACAAAAAATTGTAACATCCATAAACCGGTAGGAGAACACTTCAATCTCCCTGGGCACTCAGTAACAGACTTGAAAGTTGCCATACTCCTGAAAAAAAACTTCAGAAGCAGACTCCAGCATGAAACTGCAGAGCTGGAGCTCATTTGTAAACTTGACACAATTGGACTAGGTCTGAACAGGGACTTGGAATGGTTATCACACTACAAAAAGTAATTGTTGATCTTCACACATTCTTACCTTCTATTCAACTGGTGTGAATAGGCCTCACCAAACTGACTTTGTCAGCACTGGCCATTGTTATGTTACTCCTTCACCCTGGCATGTGTATACATACCTTTCTACTGCTGCTTCCATTTCATGCATCTGATGAAGTGGGTTGGAACCCATGAAAGCTTATGCCCAAAGAAATTTTTTAATCTTTAAGGTGCCACCGGATTCTCGTTTTTTGCTGTATACAGACTAACACGGCTACCCCTCTGGACCTTTAGTTTTAGTTACCAAAGGATAGGCTGGCAACGTGGTATTTTAGGTAATATCCAAACCTATATTATTCTGTGTTATGTGGCTGACTCTCTGGGGTCAGAAAAACCTATTTCAAGTAAAGACCTTGGAGTTTAAGCAATTTATCTCCTTACTAAACCCACTGGCTCTTTGGAGACCAGTGGCTGAAATGCAGTAAAGGGGCTGTGTATACTTTGTGGTGTTTCTTGATAACTGGTGTGGGGAGTCAGAAGCATGGTTTGTTGCTGATCGGGAGTGTGGCTTCAGTGCCCCCCATCAGTGTTTTAGGGAGTTTGGATCTCATTTTTGCAGCTTGCCTGATCTTTGCATATTCAGGTGGTTATCCCAGGAGGCCCCAGTTCCAGGTGTAGTGGGGGTTGTTTGTATCTTCACCTTCCTCCAGCCTTGTGTTTGTTTTCTAGGGGGCTCTGCTACCCCACATCTAGTACTCTACTCAAGAGTGGGACAGGAAGTAATGCCTCGCACATTCCCCCTCTTAACTCCCCAGTTCACTAGCAATTCTAATTGCTTAGCAGCTGGCTTTCTAAAGCCCTGTTCTCCCTAAGTTAGCCTGCCCCTCTTGTTAATGCAGGCTGCTGTGCCTCTTCTCCTTTGTGGAAAAATTGAAGATGGAATATTACAGATTTCTATACAAACATGCATTGAAGCAAATACACTCCAAGGAAAATTCTTAGATAAAAATATGCACAGAAGCCTGTTACTAAAGACCAATAATTTTGCTTCAATTGCTTTAATTCAAGTGCTGCCCAGAACAGAACACAATATTTTAGATGCAGCTACATTTAAGGAATGCAGAAAGCAGCTTTCACTTCCCTGCTCCACAATATGGTACCATTTTTAGGCAGCTATATAACCTTGTAAACTCATGTTGACAATTCTCATCATTTTAATCCCAAGTGTCCTAATACTTGGTGTGTTTCTTATAGGGTAACCAAATAGCAAGTGTGAAAAATCAGGAGGGGGCTGGGGGATAATAGGCACCCATACAAGAAAAAGCCCCAAATATTGAGATGGTCCTGATAAAAATCAAGACAGCCAGTCACCCTAGTTTCTTACAGCTGGAGTCATGTGAATGACATTTCTAGCCCTTGTTGTCAAGAAAAAACCGCTCAGAATGTGATCCTAGTACACCCTAAAGATTTTTAAAAATTGATAAAGAAATCCCAGAATGCACTTTTAAAATCTCAATTTTTAAAACCAATATCATGATTTTCGGGGACTTGACTCATGATTTTTTTAAATGTGCAGGACAGCAGTACTGATCCCTCTTCAATTTGCTGCCCACTATAACCCATAAGTGTCATTACTTCTTCCCAGGTCTCTCCTTTCTATTGAGTAGCATCTGTTTTGGGATTATTTTGTTCAAGATGTGTCAGCTCACATTTTTCCATTTTATTTCCTAATCTTTCTAAATCCCTTTGTATTATTTCTCTGTCCTCACTGGTGTTTGCAACTTGTCCCAGTTTGTTATTGTGTGTGAATTTAATTATTGAGCTATTTACTCTTTATATCAGGCCACTCATGAAGACTTGGGAAAAAGAACTAGTTCTAACATCAATTTTTGTGATATCACAGAGGATATTCCACTCATTTCAGTACATTCCCAGTTATTCTTCTTTGTTTATGGATTACAGCCTATTTTCATTTCACAGAGGAATCCACATCTACTAAATAAGATGCAAAGGATTTCACCTGCCTTTAAGCAATGTTTGGAAAAATCCTATCAACCAACAGAGAGTGACAATAATTGTATTGTCTACTAGGGAAAAATGAAATTTAATCATACTTCACCACTCAAGCTGCTACTCTGTACTTGAGTTTAACTAGCCAACACATCTGATCTGAGGATGAAAGCAAAAACTACTCACCTGCCTTGCAAATGCTACCAAATGCCAAGGGGAGTTGGGGGAGGGAGAAACAAATACAAAGAAAAGAAAACATATTTGCCAATCTGACCCACTACTTCACTAGATTCCTTCCTTGGTTCGCTCAGCCATGCATGAGTGACATAATATATGCTCTCCATTAAGGGATGCATGAGATGCAACTGATGGTTTACAAGGAAACTGAGGATGAACGAAGCATCAGTGACCATGACTGATAATTCAGCAATGAAAACATAGCTTAATAAGAATAAATATCTAAATCAATATTAATTTAAAGACACCCAAAAACCTAATTATTACAGCCATATTTTGTCAGGCTTCTCTGTTTGAGACTTGGAGCCCATCCTGAAATTTGATCACAGGCAGACCAAAGAGATTTCAGATTCAGAGCTTTAGACTTTAGCTCATGGATAAGTCACTTTAAAAAACTCTTCCTCTATTGTTGTGTGCATTCCTACATTTAACAAACACGATTACTGCTCTGTTGATTGCTTAACTCACATGTACTAGGAAAGCTGTTTTGTTTATTTTGGAAGGAGAAGAGGGTGAAGAAAGGGGAATTGTGGGGAAAAAAATAAATAAAGAGTAAAAATCTTTGGATAGGCATTCTTCAGGCCTAATCATGTATGAAAGTCCACCAATAATTTTAGCTCTATGTGCATGTTTTGTTTTGTTTTTTAATTTTTAAAGGGCAAAATAAGTTTCTACTTTCTTCATTACCAACAATGTTCCTGAGAGTCCCAAACTATGCATTTTTAATAACTAAGGCCAAGATCTAATGCTAGTGAGCCTGTAATTAAGTTAATGGAGCACGCAATTCTAAAAAATGATCATTACTCTATGCTTTAAACTGCTAAGTCCACAAGGATAGTTCTGAAGCTTTAAGGAAATTCAGATTTGTTTGAAAAGTTTTCTCTGAGGTTTCTCTCTCAACCTGGATTTGCCTGCTGAAAAAGAAGCCATTACCGCTTTACAAAGTGGTCACATGCACATCCTCTTCCTTCAAGCACCAGTTCAAAACAGTGACCAAATCTTTAAAAAGTAGTAGTGAAATGCGCTTTGGGTACTTCTAGAACTACCACACACAGTACCAGAACACCAAAAAAAAAAAAAAGCATCAGAATAGTGTTCTGGCACAGCTGGAATCCTGGTTTTAAACAAGGAAGAAGGGATCATTTAAAAAATATTTGTACTGTTAAGCAAGGGACGTGCTCAACTGTAACATCAAGCAGCAATGTGACTATCCTCTTAGGTTCCCTGTCATTATCTTCCTGTTCACCTCACAGAACTTCTCCAAAACAATTCCTACGCCCATCTTTTAGAAAAATATCCACTCTGACTTGAAAGTTGTTGGTGATGGAGTAGACACCACCTTCCTTGGTAAACTGTTTCAATGGTTTACTTTCAATGTTAAAGTTACACATTATTTTGATCTTTGTCTAAGGGTCAAACGTCTAGCCAGTGAATTATATTATATCTTGTTCCGCTAGATTGCGGAGCCCATTATTAAATGTACAGACTAATCAAGTCACCCCTTAACTGGTTCTTTGTTAAAATAAATAGACTGAGCTGCTTGAATCTATCACTGGAAGGCAGGTTTTTTAATCTGTTAATCATTCATGTGGCTGTTTTCTGAAATCTTTCCAAATTTTCAACATCTTTCTTGAATTATCGGTACTAGAACTGAACACAGTATTCCAGCAATGGTCACACCAGTGCCAAATACAGAAGCAAAGTAACCCCTTTACTCCTACTCAAGGGTTCCTATTTACACCTTCCAGGACCATATTAGTTGTTTTGGCCACACTGAGAGCTTCTTTAGAGCCCCTAAACTTTTCTCAGGGTCTCTGCTTCCCAGGGTACAATCCCCCATCCTGTAAGAACAGACTACAGTCTTTGTTCCTAGATGTATACATTTACATTTAGCCGCATTAAAATGCATATTGGTTGCTTGAACCTGGTTTACCAAGTGATCCAGAGCACTCTGAATCAGTGAGCTACCCTTTCATTATTTCAGTCTTCAAGTCGCTCAAGCCATAACAACCTGCAGTATGTTCACTGTAAAAGAATGGAAAACAGTCCATTTTCTCTGGATTATCTCACACTGAGCCAGATTCTGTCACATATACCTTCACACAGATTGCATAATCCCTTAGTTTGGCAGTCATCTCAGGGAACTCTTGGGACTACTTGTAGAATAAGTGTACCCAAAATTAGCGGAGAGTTACTTGCACCATGCTATTGGAGACGAAGGGCCAGATTCTCTGCATTCCTTACCTTTCTGAAAGTGTATCTGACTACAGTTGCCCCCATAGTGAAGGGACTGAGAACTAGCACAGCAAAAGCCTTGCTGGCCCTTCCCACATCATTCACACAGCCTGAGCACAGCAGAGCATGTTGGAGTTGGGAATGATATCTCGGGCGTATAGTTGTAATCTGGTCGTGCTTAACTGTCATAAAAAAGACTAGCTCTCAGATTGAACTAACTGGTGTCAGGGTATGTCGTGCTGAATTTCCACTCTGAGAATAAAGAAACCAATCAGGTCCCTGAAGGCCCCTCCATATGTTCTTCAGAGTAGGAAATCCACACAATAAAGAAACTTCCCTCCAAATTCATCAAAGACAACAACTCTTACCAGAATTAGCAGACTAAAACAGACTGGGGGTTTGCAGGCCATGTTGTTTTGGGATACAACAAGCTCAAAAAAAGAAAATTGGGAAATTTTCCAAAAATGAAACCCCGCTCATTCTTTCAAGCCTCATATCTTTCAGCCAACTTGTCCAATTGGACCTAAAAGCTTGAGAAAAGTTTACCTTGTGCTTATGTGAAATTTCAGGTTGGTTTAGTTTGGTGACATTACAAATTAAAGGAAGGGGAAATGCCTTTCAAAATTAGCTTGAAAAGGAGAAACCAACTTCAACCTTAACAGTGGTGAGAATGACAGCTCTTCAAAATATCACTTTATGGCAAGAGCACATATTTAAGTTCCCATTCTGCAGAGTTCTAGTGACTCAGGAATTCACACTTGTTACTGGGTTGGTGAAATCTAATTATAGAACAACTAGTTTGGGGTCTCTGCCCTGCTTCTTGACAATCTGGCCTGAACTGACACTCATATGGGCCACTCCAGATCATGTGTCAAGCCCTGGGCCCTGATGATTCAGAGCTACCTAAAGAGGCCATTGGGGCCCCAACTAACGAGTGCGAGTCAGAGCAGGCTTTAGGGCCAGCACTGTTCCTTTAGGCACTGAGAGGTAATTGCAGGAAATAATGGCCTCAAGAGTGGGGGTGGCAAAGGCAGCTTAAATTCATCTTTGCCCTGCTCCTAGAAGCAACAAACATTCCTCTGCTGCACGTAAGCATCTGGCCCAACAGGTCTGAAGCAAATGAAATACAGACTTCTCAGCAGTTTTTCCCCTTTCTGAAGATACACAGAGAAAGGCATGGGAGATATGTAGGTCAATCAAAGTAGCAGAGGTAGGGGTAGGGCTGGAACCATCCGGTCTGGTTTGGGGCTCTGTCAGGCTGAGCCAGACCACTGAGAACAGAGGGATGAGGAGAAGGAAAAACACAGTATCTTAGAAGACAGAGGGGACTGACTATCCCAAAGACAATTGATTTCCCAGAGGAGCCCTGATCCTCTTTCTTTTAAATTCTTTCGCTCTCTTTTTCTTCCATCCTCCTGCTGCTTTCAATTGTCTCGTTTCCATATTAGGCTCCTTGTTTCACATAGTTTTGGTGAAATTAACCATCCAGAAGTGGGGAAGAGGAGAAAACTCACCAACACTGTTGTTAACAAACAGTGCTGTTTTCTCCGATGGGAAGGCATTTTTCTCCTCCACATCTGACTGGTTTACTACCCTCTTGAGGCAGGCATGTGAAGTCTGACCCTACAGTTCTCACTTCTCTAGACAAGCCTGACAGATTTTAAATCCTGTGTTATTTGGCTGAGATGAAAGTACATTAGAAAAGAAATTGATTTTTGCAGTATCAAATCAGACCACTTCAGGCATCTGGTGAAGTTATGTTTTTGCATCACATGTAGTATTCCAGTTAATCATAAAAGAAAAGCAAAATGTCACAGTAACTAAAAACCTCATGTATCACAAAAAGCAAAAGTTTGATTCAGCTGCAAGCTTCTCCAGTGAGACATAGATGACATCAGAATAGTTCTGTGGCTCAGGAACAATGCAAAAGAAACAAGTAGCTTTTTTTAATTTGGTGGAATCAGTCCCATCTCCTAACTTGCTACTCACTCTGGGGAACCCAGATCTGCACTCTTACCTTGAAGAAAATAAAAAAATCTACTTATTTACGGAAAAGTTCCAAAATGTTTGAATGTTACTGAGATATGTTGTGGTTTTGAACAAATTAGAAGTTAGCTTTTAAATTCTTGGAATTTTTCAAGTGTTAAAGCTGCAACAAGCTAAAAAGCAAGTCAAAACTCTGTGTTTCTCTTCAGGTATGTCCTAAAACATTGAGATTTTTTTTTAAAGGATATTATTAGGTTCACTCTGGACATTAAAATATACATTAATGACATCTAGTGTTGCCCTCCAAGATGTACCATTGTGCTCCATGAAAAACAGCATTTTTTCATTAAAAAAATACATGATAGCTAGATATTCTGAATGAATAACTCTGTAAATCTACAGCAGTTCCTTGGCTTTAAACCTCCACTTTATAAGCCCAACTCTCAGTTTTTCTGAAAAACAGACCAACTAAATTCATTGACAGTAACTCCACTGAAGTGGAATAAATTGACCCAACTTGTGTTAGTAAGAGTATAATAGAATTTTTCAAGTATTCAATTGAGGGTAGAGGGAAAAGAGAAAGTATCAAGTTCTGGACACCATACAGAATTGAATTTCATGCTTAGTGTGGAAACAAACAAAAATTCTAATACAAAGCACAACAACGCACTGAGGAAGACTTAATGCTCAAGACTTGGGTACATAAAAGGACCTGTCAAGTCTTGAGAACTAGCAAGATGAGCTTAATGAAAACTCCCATACAAACACCATATGCACAACTGCATTTGTGAAATCTTGGGGACAACTCTCTCCCAATAAAAACTGACAGGCCAATAGCTAATCCAAAAGCAAAATCTGACAAGCCTGAGGAATAGACAAAAGATACAACAGTTGTTCCTACAACAATACATCACACCACAGAGAACAAACTACAAGGAACTTCAGTGGTCAGCTGCTGGAGCCAAAATGCAGAAAAAAAAGATTAAATGAGCCCTAAATAATAGCATACTGTGGACAGCAGGATTTCTTTGCCTCAAGAGTAACACATTCACAACTGTTCAATCTTCTTGATAAACAAACAGGGACCCCAAAATATACTAAACAAAATTTGCTAACCTTTTTTAAGACAAAACTATATTAGAGTATTTTAAAATGTACACGCTCACAAGCGTACCTAAAATACCCATAAAGTGGGTATCCATTATACTGACCTGAATATATCAGACTTACACACTAAACAAAGATATTGCAGCCCTTCTAGCTGGTCCATGACAGCTTTAGATACTCCTAGGATTCACGAGGAGAGTGTGAAATAACTGGAGAAGTCAAGTCCCTATGACAGCTTTTCCATACTAAAAAATGCATCTGCTTTTAAGTCCAGTATCTCCTGGTCTCATATGGCTGGAAATGGTAGCTTTATACCATTGGGCATAGAAGATTCCAAGCCGCCCAGTGAACCTAGCTCAGTCACTCACTCATAGCCTTGGAAGAGCCAGGTGAAATGGAGTTTTGTGATTTCTAAGCACAAACAAAAACTATTTTAGGTCACATTTAGAGATTTTTATGACTCCTTCGTAGCCTGTACAGTTGATCTCATGGGGTGCATCTACACTTGTAAATTAAGTCGACTTAAGCTTGCTTAAGTCGACTTAATTTACTTTGCGTCTACACTACAGTTTCCTTAAGTCGACTTAAGCAAGCTGCTTAAGTCGACTTAAGGAAAATAAAGTCGACTTAATGAAAATTAGGTCGACTTTATTAAACCTACTTTTAATTCGACTTAAACCAGTGTAGACCTGGAGTAGCCCTAAGTCGACTTAGAGTTGACTTAGGGCTCTCCAGGACTCCCCCACTGCCCTCCCTGCTGGTGGGGGCACAGGGGGAGCCTGGCATGCCCTCCCACAGGGCAGGGCAGACCCCTGCCCACCCTGCCCCTATGCCCTGCCAGGGTCCCTGTCCCCCCTTTGCCCCATTGTACCCATGTACAATGGGGCAAAGGCTGAGCTCCCTGGCACTGGGCAAGGGGTGCCCCCTGCCACCGTGGACCTGCCCCAGGTCCCCCTAGCCCCTAGAAGTCAACCTCGGTGTCCAATGTGGACGCTCTAGGTTGACTTTGTAAGTTCCCCCCTAAGTCGACTTAAAATTTAGGTGTAGATATGCTAAATTGACTTAACTAAGTCAACTTAAAGTCGACTTAGTTAAGTCAACTTAGCTAAAGTTGACCTACATTTACAAGTGTAGACATAGCCATGGTGACTAGGACAACAGTCATTTCAAAGGATAAGAAAAAAAAATAGTCTCAACAAATTGTTTCAAAATTCATCCGTCTTCCGAAAATAGTTTTGTGTAACGTGATGCATATAAAGAATACATAATAGGGTATTATGGCACAGACAGGCACAATATTGGTAGAACACAGATAATTCATTTATGGCTTCAGAGTTTATAAGCCCCTTTGGCTTTGCTAAAAGCATTTGTGGAGTTCCTAGGTCTGAAACTTCCATGCTTTGTCAGCAAAGCTTGTTAAGTTCTTAGTACTGCCATTTCAATGTAACTTACAAGCTCTGCAAGAACAAGGGTACAGTCCTTCAGAACTCCACATCTTTCTGAACCAAATCAATGCCTTCTGAACTCTGCTATTCTTAAGAGCTTTCAGGCCTTCAACTTCTATTAAGCCCCACCAAAAAGACCATAAGTCACTAAACTCTTAAAGTGACTTAAAGAGTTATGGCAGCTTAGTAGGAGCCTTAAATGCAGGGCAGTTAGTAAGAACTACAGATCATAAACAATAAAGAGCACTGCGTAATTAAAGGTATCCCATTTGTGCTTGGTACGCTTTAGAGGGCCACCCCCAAAAAATGCACAGAGGTGTTCTAACGTGAAAGCACTAGAATGCCAGTTTTATAAACTCATTTTTGAAACTTCTTAACCAGTTTTTCTACAAACTGGATTTGCATTTTAAGAATTGAGATTAGGTAAGATCATTTTGAGCGTCAGCTGTTGTAGTTCAGATATAAAATGTATGCACAAAGGCACACATTTTTCACAGTCACAACTCACACAACTCAGATGATTTTACTGAAAAAATCAAAATATTCAAATGGGATGAGAGCAAGAAAAAGTTATAAAAATAGTAAATTGGACGGAATTTCAGTGTGTCTGGACTGTTCTTAAGATCTGTCCTGCCAACTTAGGAATACAAACTCCATGATCCTTGGACGATTTTAAGTCCAAAAATCCTGAGATTGTGGTATCATCATTCTTCAGATATCAGGACATATGGTACTGAAGTCACATAAAAAACTACACGAGTGGGGAGAATTAACAGTTAGGGGCATGTGCGCATTCAAAAATGAAACCTTAGACCCATTTTCCATTGTCTGTTCCGTGGGTCAAGCTCATACTGAGAATCAGTCTGACATTTTGAACTTTGGAGGTGAACAACTTGCTGTGAGGAAAAGAAATTGAAATTCATCCTGTTTCTGATCGGGAGTCATTCTGATCAACTGGTAGATGAGGGCAAGGATGACAAGCACAAACTGTACACAAAACAGATCATGAGGAGAAACCTGAGGCATTAGATCAAGTTTTCAAGGAGCTAATGATCTAGGTCCACATGCAGAAATTCTCTCACATTTGTACTGAGACAAACTGCACACTTCAATCATATTGGTAGCTAGATACAACTAGCTATTTCTAGCTAATTGTTCATGCACTTGTCCAGTTTGCATGTATAACTGATATTTCTCTTGCAAATAAGGCTGCACTTTTGTACCCATGTTTTTGCATTTGGTCTCAATATTTTTCTAAATTCTGTTCTGTAAGAAGTATGGCCACTCTGAGAAATAAAAATCACGCTCACAAATTCAGAAGACAAGCAGCAAGTCTACCAAAGAATTTACCACATCCAAAAGCAAAACTACATAGATATTAAAAAGTTTCAGCTGAAGCAAGAGACTTCACAATTGTAGCAGTTTAAGAAGTAGAAAGCAAACCCACAAAAGGTAAAATGACATTATACTATGTTAATAAAGTTACTTTAAGTTTCTCTCAGCTATAATGCCCTAAATCAGTGGTTTTCAAACATTTTTCCTCAGTACCCAGTTGAAAAATATTTTATGCCATGACCCAACAATTACATCTTTCAGCAGTGCATTCCAGTCTTTCAGTGGTGGCAGCAGGGAGCTCCGTGACCCAGTATCTGAGGGTTTGTGACCCAATACTGGGTCCCGATCCGTAGTTTGAAAACCACTGTCCTAAATAATGGTTCAGAATGGTCTTCCCTTTAAAATATTTTATACCTTACCTAATACACATGAAACTCTTAAATGGAGAAGTCTCTCTGCTGTGCCAAAATGACCATATACAATGGAAATACTTTTGGACTACAATAGGAAAGTGAATTGCTTCAGAATTCAGCAGCTGTTTCAAGGGAAGAACGATAGATATTCTGCTTATCTTCTGATGACAGTATATAAGCAAAGAGCAGCCAGTATATGAACATCCATATTTATGATCTAGAGAAGCATTTCTGAAGCTTAAATTTAGTGTTTTCTCAGGCGGGTGTTACAATGGTGCAAGGAAAGTTACATAATGTGGCTTGGCACTGAAAAAAAAATTGACACTGAGCCAAATTCTGCTCTATTACACCATCATAAGTCAGGAGCATCTACAAACTCCAACAGAATTGCTCTAGATTTATCCTGGTGCAACTGAGAGCAGAATTTGGCTTCTTATTTTTTTATCACTGCAGATGGTGTTAGTGTGATGGCAAATGTTGGCAAACTAATTCCTGATGGGCAGCAATTCAGATTTGTCACTGGAAAACAGGTAGGTGGGTTTGCTGTAGAGCTTGTGACTCTCCCTAAGGGTACCCCAAATTGTGAGGCATCTGACTATTTCCTGCCCTTCATGTGAAGCAGTTCTGTCTGTGACTGCTGTGGATCAGCTCCCTGAAACCATCTGCCTCTGGCAGCACATGCCTTACTCTCTGTACAGGCAGTCAAAGGCACACAACAACCCAAGTCCTCAGAACATGTCCAGATGTGTCCAGCCCTTTACCCACTGAACACTAAGAATTAACAGGTCTGCTGTTCCCAAAAGGAACGGTGCACACAAGCTTGTATGATTCAATTCCAGATCACCCACTTGCATAACGCGATGGCACTTATTCTTATTTTCACTATAAATATAGCTAAGCTTATTATCAAAGACTCAAGATTCAAGCCATAGTGCGTAAACATATTAGAAACAAAGGGTTACACGTAAAACAAAACCACAAGACACCTTCTAGAGACTAAACTAACTGGTTAATTTCTTAAAGAAGCTTATTTCACCCAAATCCAACCTTTGTTTTCCAATCAGGTCTGGTTGGGATAATTTTTTCATAAAACAAAACTGCTGTCTTTTTACTACCTCAGTAAAGGATGCCTACGCATCTCCTTTGTCCAACCCCATACACACTATACTCAAGCAAACCTTTGCCATTGCTCCTCAAGTTATAATTCTCTCCTCTCATCCCCTTCGGTGTTATTTTCTTCCCCAAATCCTTCACTAACATTCCGTTCAGACAGGGATAGAAGACCCATTGCAGATAAGGTGACACTTAATTTACAAATAAACAGATAGATGGATTAACTTCTCATCTGACAGAAGGCCTGCTTTTTATCTCATCAGTCCCTGAACAGACTAACATTTTCAGCAAATACATACAACTCCTTGCATAGTACCTATACATTTATTTCACAATGCTAGTGATGTGCAGAGTGACTCACACGTTTACTCAAGACCTTGCAAGACACTTTTAGTGAACAAGAACATAAATACCAGGGGGACCCAGAGTTCTCTGCAACAGTCTGATTGGCCAACCACCTTATTTGGTCCTGCAGGGTGCTCCAGGAAGTTGTCTGGGCAACACCAGACTTTGAGCCTGTTGTAATTCCAGACCCCACCTTGTCTTCCCATCTCTGGTCTCCAATCCCAGTCTGACCCTGACTCTACCTCTGATCCCCAGTCTTGGACTCTGGCCTGACTCCTGCTTATTGAACACAGCCCTAACAATTCCTCTAACCCTGTTCTGCTGCAGGGGTATCAAACATGAAGCCCATGAACTTCTTCTATCTGGCCCATGACTGTGCCCCATGTGACCGCCCTCTGTCCCTAACAGAGAGAGAGAGTGTGGTCTCGCATATCCAGCTCTCTGCAATGCCGTGAAAGCGTCAGGTCTCGTGACATCATGGAGCACTGGGTATGCAAGACTGTGCTCTGTCAGACCACATACTCTCTCTAACAGAGAGAGAGAGAGTGGTATCGCAGAGTGCAATTTTGCATACAACAGCACTCCGTGATGCCACGAGAGGGCCGTGGTATTTTGATTTATGGTATGTATGACTCACTTGAAGTACATTTAAGTCCAATCTGGTCTGCCATAACAAATGAGTTTGACATTCCTGAACTACTGGCTCCAACATGTGAATGTCAGCCCAGTTGTGAACAGCAGGCCAGACTGCCTATACCCCTGTCCCTTAAAATATGGATAAAACAGAATAGAGGATCGTTGCAAAGTCTTAAAACATAGCAATGAGACAATGATAAATGAGTAGAAGATATTTTTATAACAGCTTTTGAGTCCAACAAAGTATTATAAATCATTACTGGCTCATGAACATTTTGAGTGAAAGCTTGAGGAAAGCTGTTGGTCTTTTCAGATGCTCCCCAATCAAAATGCTTCTTTACAAAAATGTGAATTCTGAAAATTGATAATTCTTTGTTTAAGGATTTTGAAACGTACTTTAACCCAACATTGAGGAGGCTCCTGAGTTTAAAGATCAGGGTCTGAAAAATCATATTGAATTAATGTCTGCAATCAAATTTAACTCTGTCTGAAAGAATGTAACTTCAAAGTTTATTACTGCACTTGAACTCATCAAATTGGCTGTGGAAGTCTTATCCTGTCATTATTCTATCCTTTTAACTGCTGATGGCAATAATGAATAAAATAATTAGTCCAGCAACTGATAAAAGCCATGATTTATCCTATTAAGCAATTAAAATGTATTGGAATGATTAGGGCTGGGCTCAGAAGAATCAGCATAATGAAGCATCATTTGACATGTGAAAAACATAATGCCAAATATACATACAAAATGATGGGATCTAAATTTCATATTACCACTCAAGAAAGAGATCTTTGAGTCATTGTGGATAGTTCTCTGAAAACATCAGCTCAATGTGCAGCAGCAGTCAAAAAAGCGAACAATGCTAGGAATCATTACAAAAGAGATAGATAATAAGAAAGAAAATACCATAATGCCTCTATATAAATTCATGGGATGACCAGAACTGAATGCAATATTCAAGGTATGAATGTCCTATCTCAAAGAGGATATTAGAATTGTAAAAGGTACCAAGAAGGGGGGAAAAATATTAAAAGTAAGAAATAGCTTCCATATGAAGAGAGAGATAAAAGACTGGGACTTTGCAGCTTGTACAAGAGAAGACCAAGGTGGGGATATGATAGATGTCTGTAACAAAGAGGTGTGGCCTCCCTCAGAGTTCAAAAATAAAGGAGGGTCACCAAACCCTGGTGAGCGAACCAGGAAGTCCAAATCCACCAGACTGCAAGCCAAGGGGTGGGACATGAGCCAGAAGTATAAAAGGCAGGCCCTGTACTTCAGATAAGCTGGAGCCACCAAGGGGGACAGATGAATCACACCTGTTGCTGGAGCACAGCCTGCTGGAGACTCCTACAGTTCCACAAATGAACCCAAGCTACTAGAATAGTCAGAGATGTTCCATGCCAAGGAGTTGCTGGGGTTACCACTGGTCAGCATATTTCGGCTGGAGCCCTGCCGACCAATGGTGGGACAATCCACCACTGTCATGGCCTGAGGCCACCTCCAACTATTAGTCCACCTGTATGGGTGCTCACCCTCTCTCTTCCCTTTCCCCTTGATTTAGATTGTTCTTCTAAGGTCATGATGTGAAAGAAGTGTAGCCTCCCTCAGAGACTGACAATGAAGGAGGGTCACCCCCCCATGTCTACAGGTCTATAAAATCATGAGTGGTATGAAGGAAGTGAATAAGGAAGTGTTATGTACTCCTTCACACAGCACAAGAATGGGGTCACCCAATAAAAGAGGCAGCAAGCTTAAAAACAAACAAAAGGAAGTACTTGACACAGTGCACAGTGAACCCTTGGAACTTATTGCCAGGGTTATTGTGAAGGCCAAAACTACTGGGTTGAAAAAAAGAATCAGTTACATTCATGGAGGATAGGTCCATCAAATGGCTAATAACCAAGATGGTCAGGGATGCAACCCCATGCTCTGGGTCTCCTTAGCCTCTGATTGCCAGAAGCTGGAAGTGGATGACAGGCAATGGATGATTCAGTGATTGGTCTTCATTCCTTCTGAAGCACCTAGCACTGGCACTGTCAGAAGATAGGATACTGAGCTAGACAGACCATTGGTGTGACCCAGGATGGTTGTTCTTATGATGTTAAGATGAACTTTCTTCAGTTCTAATTTCAGCTGTCATTCACAGGGAAGTAAAAATCTTTAGACTGATAACTAAGACAGCCAAGCAGTGGTGGAAAAGCAGTGCAAAGTATGACAATTTTGTACTTACTGGTAGGTTTGTCCTCTGATTGCAGGAAGTCAGACAGATTTCAGAAAATACTTCTGCGTAGCTAGACTCGCTATCAGTCACAGTGACAGTCCTACTGAAAGTTGTTGGAACCAACAGATCCCTTATAATGTGCAGAGATTTGCACCACAAGTCCAGGAGAATAACTTCTAAAGACTACTCAGCAAAGACAATCTGACACTAGTAATTCTCACAAACGGAGGGTCCTTCTACTCTGACCCTGTTATGAGAAGATAAATCTACAGGTAAGACCCTGTTCTCAAAAGACAAGGAATCTATCAGTTCAGAGAGAAGATCTGAGGGAATTAGCAAGCAATCAAGAAATGAAGGCCCGAGTGAAATTTTATAAAGTGGATTCTACATTTTGTTGTCTTTCCTTAATCTGATAACCTAAAGCAACATTTGCTGATGTGTGATACTTTCTTGGGGTGCCCAGGACTGTGTAACCATATAGCAATAACTCAAAGATACTATCAACATGCAACTTTTTAAGTTCTTAACGTCTATTTCTCATACTGAATTTTGTTTAAATAATCTTTTAAACTCTCTCTCTTTTTTTTTTGCAATGTACACCATTTTAGGTACTAGTCAGTTTTGCTTTCTGGTTCTGACATACTAGCATAATGCTGTTTGGACTACAAAATTGTAAGGGGAACATTTAAATAAACTGGTTTTGAGTGAAGTTTTTCAATATTCAAAAATTTATAATAGAATTTGTAAACTCTTAAAAAATTAAGGATAATCTTAGTATTAGAACCTGTAATTAGTTGGCAATGGCCACAATTTTCAAAAGCAACTACTTATTTTGTGTACTCAGCTTGAGACACTTGATTTTCAGATTTCAGAGCAGCATCTCTCTAACAAGTAGGTCTCATTAAAGGTGCTGCAAATTGGGAACCCAGCGTCACCAGTAACTTTTGAAAAATTTTGGCTAGTATTCCCAAAATTACTCAAAGGAAAGTTTTAGGATCAAGTGTGCTCTATGTATAGCTGATACAGACCTACAATACTTCTATTATGTGGATCAAAAAGGACTTCTTGAACAGCTGGCAGCTAGTGAATGTGTATCAAGCCATGCTGAAAACAGAAGGATGAGTTATTAGGCTGTTTCCTTCATACATTTTATCAGAGATCACTAGACTCAGACATTCAAGAGCCAATGAAGGACTGACTCCATGTAAATAAAGGGATGATAATAGAAAATCTTAAGTCACTGAACTTGTATAAAATAATTAACAATTAGTATTTTACAGTCTGCCTCCCCACCAGGTGTATTAGGTTAGCAATTTGACAGATACAAATCTTGCTGCTTAACTAAATCAAGGTCTAATTCCTTATTTTTATCACTATCTTGTTTTCAATTACAGCAATTATGTAACTAATAAGAATGTTTATAGTACCCAAGGTGAAATGATAAACGTCAATCTAACAGCTAAGCAGACAGGAGACACTCCCCCTAAAAATTCACACACTTAATATATTGCCATCCATCAAACTTCCCCTTAAAACTCACCTCAGTAGGAATGCTTACAAAATTGTTAACAATATCTAAACAATCCATGTGCCACAGCTGCTACTCTCAGCACAAAATATTCTTATTTCAGTACCTTATCCTCCCCTCCCCACTTTGTGCGATTGGTCCACTGTTCTGGGGCTAAATGTGCTAAGATTCCCAACACAATGAACCCATACAAGATATTTGCTCTAAGAGGCCTCAAACAATAATACAGTGCAGATAATCCTGAAATCACAGGGTGTCAGAATTGCTGTGGGATTGCATAACCTATTGCTATCCAGTATTTAAGTATTACACATTTTTGCATGCTATTGTTTTTCTTACTTTCTGGAGCATCAATTCTTAACTTCTGGCATCTTCCTTTTCATGAATCCCCACTTATTAAAAAAAAAAAAAAAAAAAAAGACAATGTGGAACAAACAAAACTTTCACCCAAATATATTAGATGAGTGACCTGGGCAGTCTTAGTCCATTTGGCTGCGTCTACACTGGTAAATTAAGTCGACTTAAGCTTGCTTAAATTGACTTAATTTACCCTGCGTCTACACTACAGTTTCCTTAAGTCGACTTAAGCAGCTTGCTTAAGTCGACTTAAGGAAAATAAAGTCGACAATGAAAATTAAGTCAACTTTATAAAACCTGCTTTTGAGTAGACCTAAGGCTTAAGTCGACTCCCTAGAGTCGACTTAAGCCAGTGTAGCCATGGGGTAGCCCTAAGTTGATTTAGGGCTACCCCAGGGCTACACCAATGCCCTCCCTGCCGGGGGGGCACAGGGGTAGCCTGGCATGCCCCCCCACCTGGCAAGGCAGAGCCCTGCCCACTCTTCCCCTATGCCCTGCCAGGGTCCCTGACCCCCTTGACCTAGGTACAATGGGGCAAAGGCTGAGCCCCCTGGCATTGGGCAAGGGGTGCCCCCGCTGCCCCCGGGGACCTGCCCTAGGTCCCCTTAACCCCACAAAGTCAACCTAGAGCATCCAGTGTGGATGCTCTAGGTCGACTTTTTAAGTTCCCCTTTACGTCAACTTTATTTTTACGTGGGGACACACTAAGTCGACTTAGTTAAAGTCGGTTTAAAATTACAAGTGGAGACATAGCCTTTGTCTCCTACCTGAGTTCAGTATTTGCCTCTATCCTGGTTCTTCCCCAGGACTTAGCTCTGGTCACTGTTCATGGTGTCAGTCTCTTGTCTCTACCAAAGAAAAGACCTTTTCTGGAGTTAGAGTTCCAGGGAGGTCCATCCACTGTGACTTTTCTCCAGGGACAGCAGGTCATCCTTGCTCAGCCAGGCTTCCAGCCAGTGTCTGGGAGACTGCATGGTTGAGACAAGGCTCTCTTGCATCCCTACTGACTGCAACCCTCTCTCTACATGTTCCTAGAGAGGGGAGTCTCCTCTTAGTTCCCCATTCTGAGGGGTTCCCCAGAGAGTTCATCCTCTGGGCCCTCTGTTCAATCCTATGGCTCTGGATTCTCCTGGGAGTTCCTCTTCACAGGAGCTTCCTGTCTCCCTCCACTAACTGAGCTTGGGTAAGATAAAGTTATCCACATGCCCAGAGTTGGAAAATTCTTGAAAGCAGTGTCGGTCCTCACATGCACCCTTCTTGGCCTTGTGCCTTCAACTGAAGTGATAAAGAACGAAGCTGTCCAACTCCCACTCTAATTCCATGAATCAAAGACTGAACCAAAGCAGAAGGGAAACAGAGTGGATAGTGTAATACAGACAGTGACCACACATCTCAAAACAACCTCCAGTTACCACACAGGTAAGTAACGTTCTTTGAATGCTGATCCCTGTGTATATTCTATTGTGGATAACTGACAAGTAGCACTCAAGGGCTATGTCCACACTGGCAAGTTAGTTCGAATTAAGGAAGATTAATTCAAACTAACTAAAGCCATGGCTACACTAGGCTTTAATTAGTTCGAATTAAGGGCTTCCTTAATTCGAACTAATAACTTCGAATAGGGTATTAGAAGTAAGGGTTAATTCGAACTAACTAGTTCAAATTAACCAATGTGGCCAAGTTAATTCAAACTAATTTCTTAGTTCAAACTAACTGGCCCATTGAAATCAATGGAGATCGCTAATTCGAACTAAGGAAGCCCTTAGTTCAAACTAATTTTTTCTAGTTCGAATTAAGCTAATACAAACTAACTAAAATTAGTTCGAATTAGTTAGTTCGAACTAACTAATTCAAACTAATTTTAGTAAGTGTAGACATAGCCAGGGAGGATGTAAGAATGCAGACCAATTTGAAGGAGTGCTGTCCGAAAGGATGAGTGAGTGGAACAGTCCTGTATTAGAACATAATTCCTCACAAATGTGTGGATGGAACTCTATGTAGCTACTGTTCGGGTGTGAAGTAGAGTTACTTCCTGAAGCTGTGCCATTGATATCGCTTGTGCTCTTGTAGAATGAACCCTCGCCCGGCGATGGAGAGGAAGATGTGAGAGCTGATGAGTAAAACAGATTTAACACTGTATTTAGAGATTACCTGAGAGGACATAACTTGATCTCAGACTCTTCCTATTATGGCAAAAAACAGTATGGATGATTATCTGACAACCTTTATCCTTTTTAGGATAAAGGCTAAGGGCCACCTCACATCAGTTGAATGAAGTCTCCTCTCATGACATGTGATTTGCAAAACACGTAAGTGTCCTGGGTGATTTAGGTAAAACTGAACCTACTTTGGGGTGAATTTATGATGCAAGTGACATTATGGCAAGGAAGGTGCTTGATAACATATTGATGCAGCTCTCCAAAGCAAAGCACTACCCTGTAATAATGGACTGCACTCCCAACACTGGTTGCCGTTCAAAGATGTTATTTACTGTGAGATTTGTTGATGACAAGAATGACTATATCCAAGTAAAGGTCTGTTGATGACTATTGGAAAAGATCCTAAAAGAATTGTTTATGTATGTTCAAATGAGAAGAAAGAAGCTTCAGGACTGCCACAACCAACACTCTGACAATGGTGTGAACATGAAGGGAAGAAAGAGTGGCATCCAGGAAAGGATCCCTGTGGTGTCTCAGGATATTGGGACCATTGGGGGTTGCCATAGCGATAAATGGGAAGGTTGTTAAGTACTCAGGTAAACCTGTGTGTCTTCTGGCAGTCCTTGCCAGACATACTAAATAAAGCTTAAAGACAACAGAGTCTTGTGGCACTTTTAAAGACTAACAGATTTATTTATCGCATGAGCTTTCGTGGGAGAAAATCCCACTTCGTCAGACGCTTTGAAGATAGGAAAGTTACAGAGTGGGAGGAAATTAAATGCAGGGGAGTGTATGACATAGCATCAGGTCAGGCTGTAACAGCAAATCAAAGTAGGTGTTAGGATTCAAAACACTGGGGAACAGCACACAGAGGAGGGGGGAGGTCAATTCACTTGATGTAATGCGAGAAAAATACAAGCTATTAGAAGAACCATCCAGGATGATGACACAGCTAAACTTGTGGCTGACCTCTGTGACTTTGTACTCACCCACAACCATTTCAGATTTGAAGATGATCTATACCTTCAAGTCAGTGGCACTGCCATGGGTACCCGCATGGCCCCACAATATGCCAACATCTTTATGGCCGATTTAGAACAACGTTTCCTCACGTCTCATCCCAAAGCACCCCTACTTTACCTACGCTATATTGATGACATCTTCATCATCTGGACCCATGGTAAAGATGCCCTTGAAGAATTCCACAGAGATTTCAACAATTTCCACAACACAATCAAACTTAGCCTGGAACACTCCACACAAGAGATCCACTTTCTGGACACTACAGTGCAAATTAGCGATGGACACATAAAGACCTCCCTATACCGCAAACCTACTGATCGGTATAGTTACCTACATCCCTCGAGCTTCCATCCTCGACACACCACACGATCCATTGTGTACAGTCAAGCCCTAAGATATAACCGCATTTGCTCTGACCCTTTAGACAGAGACAGACACCTTCAGGATCTCTACCAGGCATTCTTAAAACTACAGTACAAACCCACAGAAGTGAAGAAACAAATTGACAGAGCCAGACGGGTACCCAGAAGTCAACTACTGCAGGAGAAACCCATGAAAAACAACAACAGAACGCCACTGGTCGTCACCTACAACCCCCAAGCCAGACCTCTTCAACACATCATCAAAAATCTACAGCCTATTTTACAAGATGATCCCTCACTCTCTCAAGCCTTGGGAGACAGACCTCTCCTCGCTTTCAGACAGCCCCCTAATCTTAAAAGGATACTTACCAGTAACTACAGATCACAGAGCAGAAACACTAAAGCAGGAACACAGCCCTGCAGCAGACCACGCTGCCAACTTTGCCCTCATATCTACACTGATGACACCATCACAGGGCCTAATCATGCCACCTACTCCATCAAGGGTTCGTTCACCTGCTCATCCACCAATGTGATTTATGCCATCATGTGCCGGAAATGCCCCTCTGCCTTATATATTGGACAGACAGGACAGTCTCTGCGCCAAAGAATCAATGGACACAAATCTGACATCAGAAACTGCAATACTGAAAAACCTGTAGGGGAACACTTCAACCTCCCTGCTCACTCCCTTAACGACTTGTTAATAGCTGTGTTGACACAGATGAATAACAAATCACAACTTCAAAGAGAGTCTGCAGAGCTCGAATTTATATGCAAATTTGATTCAGTTGCCTTGGGATTGAACAGGGACTATGGATTTTTCTCGCATTACATCAAGTGAATTGACCTCCCCCCTCCTCTATGTGCTGTTCCCCAGTGTTTTGAATCCTAACACCTACTTTGATTTGCTGTTACAGCCTGACCTGATGCTATGTCATACACTCCCCTGCATTTAATTTCCTCCCACTCTGTAACTTTCCTATCTTCAAAGCGTCTGACGAAGTGGGATTTTCTCCCACGAAAGCTCATGCGATTAATAAATCTGTTAGTCTTTAAAAGTGCCACAAGACTCTGTTGTCTTTCTACAATAGACTAACACGGCTACCCCTTTGGAATTTAAATAAAGCTTAATAAGGGAACTCTGAAGCCTGCTATGTCTATTGATCATTATTTAATCTTAATACATGACGATGAAGGTGGGATGATGAGATAACATCTGTGACCTCAGGAAATCCTGAGCTACATAAGAATGATGTTTTTTCTCTCACTGTGTGCATGCCTGTGCTATGTGCCTGGAGGGGAATGACTGGAGTTGAAATCTGATCTATTGTTTGATGAAGCCAAGGGACAGCAGATAAACAACCACAAGAGGGAAATTCTACATGCAGTAGAACAGGCAGAAAGTGATCATGGCGACACCCATTCTGAAGAGCAAGAGTAACTTCATGTTTTGTCTATAATAGTTGGCCCGCACAAAATCTGGGTGACACCGCTGGTGGCCGGCAAACCTGTATGCATGGAACTGGACACTGGTGCAGATATTTCATTAGTTTCCAACATTGTGTATGAGAAGGACTTTAGACATCTGCCACTTAAACCGACAACATACACAGGAGAGGCTGTACCACTGTTAGGTACTATTGAGATGAAAGTAGAGTTCAATGGACAGGCAAAAAGGCTACCACTGTTTGTGGTGAAAGGCAATTACCCAGCCTTAATGGGGAGGTCTTGGATGTTGCTGTTTTCAGAGTGGACTTAGGCAGCATAAAGGGAATCACTGTAAATATTAAACCTGACTACCAACTGAAATGTTTGAAGGCCATACCAGTGCCATTTGCAATCAATTCCAAGGTTGAAGCAGATTTGGAGTGATTTGTCAAGGACTGAGCTTTATTGCCAGTTACTCACAGCCAGTGGACGACACCAATCATCCCAATAGTGAAGAAAGATGGCTCCATTCGGATTTGTGGAGATTTTAAGGTCACCGTTAACCCAGTGTTACGAGCAGAACAATATCCCTTTCCCCGCATCGAGGACCTCTTCATGGATCTGGCTAGGGGACAAAAATTCAGCAAGATTGATTTGAGGCAAGCATATTTACAGATGCATGTCGAGGAAGAATCTCAAGAGTTGTTGACTATTGTAATGCATAAGGGGCTGTTCAGATACTATCGCTTGCCTTTTGGGATTACTTTGGCCCCAGCTTTGTTCCAGAAGGCCATGGACCAGATCTTGAGTGGCTTATTGGGAGTACAATGCTATCTTGATGACATCCAGGTCACCGGCAAGAATGAAGAGGAACACCTTATGAACCTAAGAGCTACCCTATAAAGAGTGGAGAAATACGGCCTATGCGTTCACCAAGACAAATGTGAATTTTTTCAGCCATCTGTTGAATATTTAGGACATATAATTGATGCTGCTGGCCTTCATAAATCTCCAGCCAAGATGAAGGCAATCATGGAGGCGTCACCGGCTCAGAACATAAGCCAACTTCACTCTTTTTTTAGGGTTACTGAACTACAGTGGCAAGTTTATTCCACAGTTAGCAATGCTTCTAAAACCCTTACATGAGCTCCTTGGGTCAAACAGGAACTGGAACTGGACTGAAGCCTGTGATGTTTCGTTCAACAAGGCTAAACTCGCATTGACTAACTCAAGGGTTCTGACACACTTTGATCTGGCCTTACCCCTACAGCTAAACTGCAACGCCTCCCCTTAAGGAGTTGGGGCCGTGCTGTCCCACATTACGCCTTCAAGAGAAGAAAGGCCCATCGCTTTTGCTTCATGCACTTTGACCAAGGCAGAGACTAATTATGCCCAAATTGACCATGAGGGACTGGGAATTGTTTTTTGTGTCCAGAAATTCCACCAGTACCTGTATGGAAAGAAATTCATGCTCCTCACTGACCATCGACCTCTAACATCGATTTTGGGACCACACACAGGCATTCCACCTTTGGCTGATAGTCGTATGCAACTATGGGCACTGATACTTTCTGGATATACATACAAGATCAAGTATAGGAAATCCTCTTTGCATTGCAATGCAGATAGTCTTTCAAGACTGCCATTACCAGTAGCCCATCAAGATTCGAGCCAGGAAGGAATCTTTTATTTTGATCAGGTGGAAAACACACCTATCACGGCTACTCAAATAAGAAGAGCAACACGCATTGACCCAGTATTGTCTCGAGTTATGAATCTTGTGATGCATGGAACATCATTGACTGACTCTCATGTCGCACCTGACCTCCACCCCTATACGTCTAGGCGGATGGAGTTATCAACCCAGTCTAGGTGTTTGTTGTGAGGCATGCGTGTCATTATTCTGCCTTCATTAAGATTACATTTGTAGGAACAGCTCCATTCCAATCACTGTGGCATAGTGTGCATGAAAGAAATCGCACAAAGCTATTTTTGGTGGCTGAGCTTAGACAGGGCCATCGAGGAGACGGCTATAGCTTGCACCTTGTGCCAGAGCATCCGGAATGCACCTCAGTTAGCGCCTCTCCACCCATGGGATTGGCCAGAAAGGCCATGGCAATGTATTCACATTGATTTTGGTGGCCCATTTGAAGGATGTATGTTTTTCATTCCTGTTGATGCCCATTCCAAATGGCTGGAAGTCTCTGTAATGCAATCCACTACTACGGAAAACACTATCCAAAACCTATGTGGCTTCTTTAGTCATTACAGTCTCCCAGAGCAGCTGATGAGCGACAATAGACTGCAATTCACTTCCCAGGATTTTGAAAGTTTTATGAAGGCCAACGGGATACAACAGATCAGGTCAGCATCATATCACCCATCTACCAATGGACTCGCTGAAAGATTCATACAGACTATGAAGCAAGCTCTAAAATTGGCGAGGGGACGCTCACCTCTTCAAAAACATCTGGACAACTTCTTGTTATCCTATAGAAACACTCCACAGGACACGTCTAAAGCATCTCCAGCTTTCCTTGTGATGGGATGGCAGTTGCGCTCTTGCTTTGATTTGTTGAAACCACAAGAAACACAACAAGTAGTTCAACGCCAACAGCAGGACCAGGTCATCAGATGTGCACTGAGAAAGAAGGACCACAACTTCACAATTGGCCAGCCTGTCCTCGCTCGAAACTATGCTTCCAGAGCTAAATGGGTTCCAGCAATAGTCATCGCCAAAACAGGACCTGTTTCCTACTTTATCCAGACAGCGAATGGCCTGTCTCGGTGGTGGCATGTTGATCAGTTGTTACCACGTCATACCTATCCTGAGGGTACATCTCAAACCAACTTAACTGACTTTACCCTTGTCGGAGATATACCATGGAGTTCATGTCTCTCCTAGTCCAGCCACCTCTTCAACACCATTGGCTTCCATCCCGGCCCAACCGGATACAACATCTTCTACGGAGCCTGCTACTTCTCTGGCACCTGTGGCCAAATCGCCACCAATACCACCTTCCGGTGTGGGTCCACCAGAAAGTCGTCACAATCCACCTAGAGTGAGAAGACCTCCTACTCAGCTGGATCTTTAGCTAGGGGCGACCCCTTCATCACGGGGTAGAATAATCCCTGGGGAGTTCACCTGGAGATGGGGCAGTCTATCTTCATCTCCCAGTTTAATGTTTATTCTTTTGGGGGAGGGGCGTTTTCATTTCAGGGGGAGGAATATGTGGTGTGTCAGGTTACTGGAACCATTGGGGGTTGCCATAATGATAAATGGGAGGGTTGTTAAGGTCTCAGGTAAACCTGTCTGTCTGCTGGCAGTCCTTGCCAGACATGCTAAATAAAGCTTTATAAGGGAACACTGACGCCTGCTATGTCTATTGATCATTATTTAATCTTAATACATGACAATCCTTATACTGAGTCCAAGAGCTTTTTTTGTGCCTTGTGGCTGCCATTCTCTCAACCTGGTTGTGTCACATGCAGCAGCATCTTCTTTAGATTCAGTATCTCTCTTGAGAGTAAGGCAAAGGATATATATCCCGTTCTCAGCATTAACTATCAGGTGAAAGACCCTCACGGACAATGTTACAAATCTGACTGTGAAGCCGTTAAGTGACACTTGCTGGAATTGCTGTACATAAGGCCAGTGAGGTACCAAGTGATTGCGGTTTATGATGTCCTGACGGAACTGCTGCAGGCAAGTAAAGACAAGCCTGGAATTACACGTGAGGCACAAAGCCTGGCAGACCAGATAATTGACTTCAAATTTCTGGTCTCAATTGTGATTTGACATGATATCTTGTTCCACATAAATGTTGTAAGGCAAGCATTAAAAACCTCAGTCAATGAACATTGCAACCACTACTACTTTGATGAGAATTTGCCTTGATTTCACTGTGAGCCACAGAGACAATGGGATTGAAGATGCCATCATTACCGCCAAAGAAATGGTGGAAAACTTAGGAGTTGAGTCTGTCTTCAAGCAAACTCATATTCATTGGAAGAGACAGTTTGATTATGAAGGCAGAGATGAGTTGATGGGAAGCTTGGAAGAAAAGTTCAAGAGGGACTTTTTTTGCTTGTTTGTTGTCACTGCTTGAGTGTCCACAGGGCTGTCCCACGGGTTTTTGGCGCCCTAGGTGAACTATGATTTTGGCCCCCCTCTCCCCCACATCTTATAAGAGATAAAATACGTAAAAAATTCTCTTCCATCTAATTTGGTGCCCCTTAAAGCCTGGCACCCTAGGCGACTGCCTAGTTCACCTATATGGTTGGGCTGGCCCTGTACCATTGAAGAAAGGTTCAGACAAACAAAGCACCACAGAAAAACCTGGGAGGTTTTATAGGATTTTTGTAAGCTGTCTGTGGACAGAAAAACACTCACAAACAATTGTCCACATAGGCACCAACTACATAGGTTCTCAGGGGCTCAAGCACCCTAGGGAAAAAATAGTAGATGTTCAGCACCCACTGGACTGGCTGTGGATCAGTTGTTCCGTGGCCCACCCATCATCCACAGCCAGCCTGGCCAGGAAACAGAAGTTGCCTCCCCAGCCAGGCTCTCTTGCAGGAGACAGCTGTCATGCTATAGAGCAGAGGCGAAGAGGGACTGGCTTCAGCTGGCTTTGGAAACAGCTCCCTGCTGCCAAACATGCTGGGGGCAGGAGAGGGAGACATGTGTCCTTCCCCCTCTTGTGCTGAATCCAGCTCTTCTTCTGAATCCCCTCCCCTCTCCCTCTGCCAGCACCCACTGACAAAAACAAGCTGGGGTGCATGATTGTACAGACCTTCACTGGAAACTGGCACATGGGGACGGTTCAGCTTGGACAACATCAGTCTTATTTTGCCACACAGGAGGCACTCTCCACTCCAAGGTCTTCAATTCATTCATGATGCAGAGCTGAAGGACACTTTTCCTGATGTGTGGTTGGTGGGAGGATTCTGCTCATGCTGCTGGTCACAGTTGTGAGTGGTGAATACAGCTTCTCAAAGCTCAGGCTCATTAAAAACATACCTTCAATTGACCTTGGCTGCCGAGAGACTGACATCACTTGCTATTCTATTGCTTGAAAATGCTAGTGACCAGTCTTTGGATGTCCCTGAAGGTGTGCTTCAATTCATGAGGGCAAAGGCAAGAAACGTGATCTTTTGAACTAAGGACCAGGGTTAATATTCTACGGCTATCACCTACTGTAACACTATTTAATACTTGTCCACCCAATGTCGGTGCACAGTTCAATGTCCTGATCCTGGGTACCATACCTGTTTATGCAGCAGGTCTGAGTGGACCCCATACTGGTACTTCTTTGCTTCAGGAACTTATGACCAGAGGTAAATTCAGTGACCATACCAGCCTTCTTGAACCAAAATATTGTTCCAGTAGGAACAAAGCATGACATAGGAGAAAAAGAAGGTCTACATGCATGTCTCTTATCCAAAGCCCTAGCACCCTGTAAGGGGAGCTTAGGAAGGACTACATTCTTGAAACACCCCTGTGGGTACAAATCTGTTCCCCTAAATAGCTTCTGACAATTGTGTCTCCCTACTACTTGAGAAACCCCTCTAAAAATTGCCATAACCTTCATTCTCTTTAGCTTCCTGGACTTGGAACCACTGCCCAAAATGAGTTTGGTAGGCTTCATGGGAGGTTGATGAAACCCCTTTGTGACACCCTGCACCCCTATGTTCATCCTTACAGTATAATTATGTATTGTTTGATGTAAAATATATAATAAAAGATGTCTTTGGTATGATCATGAGGTACTGATCATTATTGTTATAGTAATATGTTTGTTGCAATTTCATGTGCATAGTTATGAGGCTTTACTATGTAATATTCCCAAAGATGTGTTCTCATGGCTTGAAATATATCCAAGCAAAACTCTCCAGGAGCAGAGGGGCAGTTCACACCACATCAAGGCATGTATAGGACAAACCCAGCTCAGCCTTTCAGGAACAGAGGACTGGCCTGGGCAACAATGGAGGATCAGCTAGACTCTTTGAGTGAGTCATCTCCCTTCCCTTGACTAGCCTGGAACCAAGGTAAGGTAATGATCATTGACTTGGGATGTGGATGCATCCATAGAAGGACATTGTCACCTAACCCTGAAGGTGCACCAGAGCTCTAGAGGGAAGAAGGAACATTATAAAAAGGTGAGACATTTGCTATGCTCCCTACATCTCTTCCATTTCTATCTACAACCACCACCCAGCAACTGAACTGTAGACCAAAGAAGGGAAACCCGCCAGCCTGTGGTGAGACTCACTTAAGTTTGTAAGCTTGCTGTGGGTGGTAAGTTTAGTTTAGAATGAGTTTTGCTTTTGTTACTCTTAACCAAATCTGACAGATGATGCTTTGATTTATAATCACTTAAAATCTTTCTGTAGTTAATAAATATGTTTGTTTGTTTTACTTAAAGCCGTGTATTTGGGATGAAGTGTGCTGGAGATTCCACTTGAAATAACAAGGCTGGTGTATATCCATTTCTATGTTAAATTCACAAACTTAAAGGAGCCTGCATTGTTCAGTGGGCCTAAATGAACATTGTAAGACAGAGGTTCCTAGGATGGCATCTGGGACTGGGGGTATTGACTGGGGTCATATTCCAAAGAGTGACTGGCTAGGAGCACTCACTCACTCAGCTGGGAGCAGCTTACATGCTGGAGGTTGTGCGTGAACTGCCCAGGAATGAGGGTTCTCACAGCAGAGTGCCATAAGATGGGCACTGGGAATGGAGGATCAGGGTGATACAGCAATTCACCAGTTCAGATTGCACCAGGGGAACACTGAACCCTTCCAAGCCAGTTCTCTCATTGTCTTATTACAACACCCCCCTCCCCATGTGTATCTTGTGCCACTCTCTCATTTTCAACCAACTGCTACTAAGCTAAACCACTCTGAACATACAGTAATTCCCCCAATAACCATGTCATTTATAGCATTCATAAATTATTATAGAGCAGTCCCACATCCTTCACAGCTTAGATACGATTATGGAAGGTTTAAAATACTGTGGCACAGTACTTAAATGAAAAATGACTTGAGAAACGGTATGTCCTCCAGCTGCTACACACTATTATTTTTAATTAACAAATTGCAGTAATCAACATACACAGATGTGACCCTAGCCTTGAGACAGAAACAATTAGTTCAATAAGTTCAATAAAGGTAGAATCTGGTTAATATGTCAAGCCAAATTGTACTGTGTTTTATCAGTCTAAACGAAGAGTAACTCCATTCATTTCAACACTGGTATCCTCTCTGTTTATTTCAACAGTGTTACTTGACCTACAAAGGAGTGCTATACTGCACAGGTTTGAGTTTGCAGTTTTTCTATAACTACAGTGAAAAGTGAGTCAATATTGTTGGAAAACTTGGCTTTTTCTTTGTTATTGGTCACATTGTACCATAAATTTTAAAATAGAAGCACCAATAAAATTAAGAGTTCTGCTTAACAATTTATAGAAAAATGTGATCCTCCAAGAGCAGCAGGTACTCATTAGGTTCTCTCTCTAAACAATAACTTCTTAGCCCCACTTTGAAAACATTGTTTCCAGTCCCAACCAATTACAGCTATCAAGTGACTCTATGCTCAGTGTACTGTTTCACTAGCACCTACTTTTGCTATATTTAATTCTACTCTGCTTTCTTTAGAAGTGCCTGCATTCCTTTAGACTCCTAGTTTATTTTACATCTCAAAATTTGTTATGGAACAGCACGTGGTTTTCAAGGAACATAAAATACACAATGTACTTTCTCCCCAGTTAAATCTGACCATCAAACTGTAATCAATGCAGCTCAGCAAAGATAAAATGATGTGATAAATAAACAACGCAGTTCAAAATATGAATGACTGAATAAATCAGAGGATTGAGCAAACTGTAAAAGAAAGAGAAGTGGAAAGAGAAACAAAATGATGTGCATTATATTAAAGAATTAGAAATGTTTTCCCCATGTAACAGCAGAAAAATAGTGAAAGAAAATATAGTTTCTCAGAACAATGGAAGGAAATGAAGTTATTAAAACATAAAAGTAAACACTATCAGTTTAGAGTAGAACACACAAGCCCCAGAGATGGAGGTCATCTAAAATCAGGAATCAGATGACCGTAGATAGATAACCAAAGACCATTATAAGAAAGTTAATGAAAACAATGAAACACTGTATTTTGACAATATACAAGATCACTGAAGGCTGCTGAGGATTTCTCTGATATTACAGGCAATGTTCTGTAACAAAGTATAACAATTTCAGGCCAAAATAGGCAGTAACACAGTCTTCTTTAAACATACAACTGTATAAAAATAAGTTGTAAGGGAAACATTAATGGCAATTTGTTACAAAAGAGTTCAGACCTCTGATTATATAAATAACTGTTTGATTTAAAGCAAAATAAGAAACATGTCAAGGCAGCAGTGCTCTGAACTGGATTAGGTTAGGCTAGAAATCAAGATACGAGTCTGAGACTGAATTAGGGAAAGGGATTGATTCAGAAGCATATAAAGTATCACAAGATTTCAATTTAGAACAGCAGAAGCATCAGAAACTGTGCAAGATTACCTCCATCTTTCATGGTAGGAACTGTGCAAGATTAACTGCAAAAAGGAGGCTTTTCACCTGTAGAATTTAACAAAAGCATTATTTCCCCAGCTTTACTGATGGTGAAACTGGGGTACAGAGAGATAACACCACATAGCAAATCAGTGGCAGGGTAAGGAATAACCTGCTTCCTTGATGCACACTCCTGTCTGCTTGACACACATGACTTTTGATGTCTTGGCCCCAAATCTCACAAGACTGGCTATTTTTATGAAGTTTTGGCTAAAGCCAAAAGCAAAACCAAAAAGTCAGTCTTTTTTAATTCCACATTCAACATGGAATCAGAACTGCAATGCAGCAGCACAGCTAAGGATTGAAATCAGCCCCTTAAAAAAAATCAGAAGATTTTATATTGTTCTGGGCAATTTCTAGAATTAAAAAATATCAGTCACTATGAGGTTGAGGGTAGGGCTATCAGTTATTTTAAAGGATAGGATGAGAAGAAACACTTGGAAATGCACAGTTCTTTGACACAGCCACTACAGTTCCAGGAAGCAAAGTCAAGGTCTGACTAATTTACTGGAACTCTGCAAATAGAATAGCTGCCTTGTGAAACAAAAAGAATGCAGTCACATTATATTCAGCGTTAACATTTTCAAAATCTTTTGACAGATGTTCAAAACAGAGCTTATGTTCTAAAGTCAAAGAAATAGAAGGAAACTGAAAATCTAGATTTAGATTTGAAATCAATTTATCATAAATTATATCTAAGCAGGAAGGCCCCTTAAGAGCTAAAACGATTTAATATTGGTACTTAGGGATCCATCTTGCTCTCCTTTGTGTTGGTGATTTTGATTATGCAATACTGAAGAAGCAAGTTCAGTATAATAATAAGGCTCAAATTAAATGACAACCCCAAATTAAAAAACCCAAGAGGACCAAAAAAAGTGCCACTATGGCTAAACAACAAAGTAAAAGATGTGATTAGTGGCAAAATGGCATCCTTTAAAACTCGGAGTCTGGCAAGTCACGTGTAAGGCCAAGAAAGAATTTGAAGAGCAAATAACAAAAGACTCAAGCTAACAGAAAAAAAATGTTTAAGTACATCAGAAGCAGGAAGCCTGCAAAAGAATTAGTAGATCTACTAACAATCAAGGTACTAACTAAAGGAATCCTCATGGAAGATAAGGTCACTGCAGAAAAGATAAATGAATTGTTTGCATTAGTCTTTACTGCCAAGGATGTGAAAGGGATTCCCACACCTTTTTAGGTAACAAGTCTGAGGAACGGTCCCACACTGAGGTGACAGTAGACAAGAGTTTGGCGGAGGGAGGAAACTGATAAATTAAACAGGAGTAAGTCACCAGAACTAGAGAGTATATACCCATTAGCTTGGAAGGAACTCATATGCAATTGTAGAACTACTATCTGTGCTATGTAACCTATCATTTAAATCAGTCTCTGTACCAGATGACTGGAGTGTAGCTAATTTAATGCCAATTTGAAACAAAAAAAAAAGACTCCAGGGGCAATCCTTGCAATTGCAGGCTTGGCAGCCTAACTTCAGTACTAGGCAACCTGGCTGAAGCCATAGTAAAGAACACAATTATCAGATGAACTTGATATCTTGGGAAGGAGTCAAGATGGCTTTTGTAAAGGGAAATCATGCCTCACCAATCTATTAGAATTCTTTGAGGGGAATCAACAAACATATGAACAGGAGCGTTCCATCGGATATAGTGTACTTAGACTTTCAGAAAGCCTTTGACAGGGTCCCTCACCAAAGGCTTTTAAACAAAATAGGCTGTCATAGGATAAGAGGGAAGGTCTGTCTGCTCATAGTTCAGTAATTGGTTAAAAACTGACCTTCTGTGTTCTATTTTCAGAATGGAAAGAAAGAAATAGCAATGTTGCCCAGGATCTGTAGCGTGACTAATGCTATTCAACATATCAAAAAAATGAGCTGAGAAAAAGGATAAACAACGAGATGTCAAAATTTGCAGACAATATTTAATTATTCAAGATAGCTAAGTCCAATACAGACTGAAGAGTTACAAAGGAATCTCACAAAATGGGATGATTGGGCAACAAGATAGCAGATGAAATTCAATGTTGATAAATGCAAACTAATGTACATTGAAACACATAAACGGAATGGTACATGCAAAATGACGGGAATCTAAATTAGCTGTTACCACTCAAGAAAAATCTTGAAGTCATTGTGGATAGTTCTCTGAAAACATCTGCTCAATATGCATCAACAAGCAAAAAAGCTAACAGAATTTTAGGAACTATTAGGAAAGGGATAAATAATAAGACAGAAAATATCATAACGCCTCTATATAAATCCATGTATGCCCAGACCTTAAATCCTGGGTACAGCTCTCGTCACTTGAACTAAAAAAATTGGAAAAAGTAGAGAGAAGAGCAATAAAAAATAATCAATGATATGGAACAGCTTCAGGGAGATTAAACAGGGGAGATTAAAAAGACTGGGATTTTTCATCTTGGAAAAGAGACAGTTAGGAAAAGATATGATAAAGATTTATAAAATCATGAATGGTGTGGAGAAAATGAAAAGAAAAGTGTTATTTACCCCTCACAATACAAGAACCAGTGGTCCCCCAATGAAATGAAAAGGCCGCAGGATTAATACAAACAAAAGGAAGTACTTCACACAACACAGTCAACCCATGGAACTCATTGCCAGATGATGTTGTGAAGGCCAAAACTACAATAGGGTTCAAAATAATTAGATAAGTTCATGGAGAATAGGTTCATCAATGGATATGACCCAAGATGCAACCCCATGCACTGGGCATCCCTAGCCTCTAACTGGGACTAAAAAACAGGGAATGAATCACTTGATTGCCTATTCTGTGGATTCCATCTAAAACACCATGAGTTGGTCACTGTTAGAAGACAGATATTTGGCTCAGTGGACCATTGATCTGACCCAATATGGTTAGTCTTATGTTCAAAGATTCTGCAGCATAAAGTATATGAAAAAAAGTGTTAATTCTAAACTTTATTAGAATAGAAGAGAAGGCTTCAACATCAGCTCTACTTGAAACCAGCTCCAGTAGCTGTCTGGGATTTGTATTCAGTTTGGTCCTGTCCAGCCATCAATGACGCAAATGCTGCATTAGCTCACCAGAGAACTTAAGTGGCCTCTGGATCTGAAGAGCTTGTAAAAGAGAGGAAAAAGGATGCAGAAGACAACTAGTAACTCTTCAGTCATTTGGCTCTGGCCCTAAGGGTGCATCTACACTTACAAATTAAGTCGACTTAAGGAAAATTAAGTCGACTTTCTTAAACCTCCTTTTAAGTCGACTTTTCTGGCTAAGTCGACTTTAGAAAGTCAACTTAGCCAGTGTGGACGTGGAGTAGCCCTAAGTCGACTTTAAGTCAACTTAGGGGGCTTTAGGGCTTCCCCACTGCCCTCCATACCAGGGTGGCTGGCACAGCCACAGCCTGGCGTGCCCCCCCACAGGGCAGGGCAGAGCCCTGCCCACCCTGCTCCTATGCCCTGCCAGGGTCCCTGTCCCCCTTTGCCCCATTGTACCAAGGTACAATGGGGCAAAGGCTGAGCCCCCTGGCACTTGGCAAGGGGTGCTCCCCCGTCACCATGGACCTGCCCCAGGTCCACCTAGCCCCTAGAAGTCGACCTAGGCATCCAGTGTGGACGCTCTAGGTTGATTTGGCAGGGTCCCCTCTAAGTCAACTTAATTTTTGAATGTGGATTTAGGAGGCTTAATTCGACTTGAAGGAGGCTTAATTCGAACTAACTAAAGCCATGGCTACACTAGGCTTTAGTTCGTTCGAATTAAGGGCTTCCTTAATTCGAAATAATAACTAGTTCGAATTAACCAATGTGGCCATGTTAATTTGAACTAATTTCTTAGTTCGAATTAACCGGCCATTGAAATAAATGGGGATCGCTAATTCGAACTAAGCAAGTGCTTGCTTAGTTCGAACTAACATTCCAGTGTGGCCATGCTAATTCGAACTAACTAAAATTAGTTAGACAAGTGTAGACAGCCTTAGAGACCTGAGTTCAAATGTGGCTTGGGTCAGAAATGAACTAAACTAGTTCATTTAATTTAATCTGTGTCCAAACTACATTTTCTACCCAGATTCCCTTGGGTCCTTGGGCATATTGCGCTCCCTTAGAGTTTAAACAGCTAACTATAATTCCTCAAAAGAGGCCTGATGATGGAACAGAAGTGGAGAATGTGCTGTTTTTCTGATGTGAACTGCAGAACATGACGACTCTGATTTGGGAAGGGACTACCTTGGGAATTTCTAAATCATCATCGCTATTGTATGTAGGGTCTAAACAGGGACTGCAAACTCATTTCCCCGGTATAAACACTCACAGCAGATCCCAGGGTACATACAGAATGCTTTCTTTTGATTCTTATGCTGTATAAAATGAGATGTGAGTTGCCAATGACACAGAACATTAAAAATACTCTTCATGTGTGCCCAGTACAGGTGTTGGAGCAAGGTTGCATACTATATTGGTTCAGTTCCTTGCCGTTAGAAATCCAGCATGAGAAACCTGTTGGCATTTGGCATGCAATGTAAACACTGATCTGTTTGAGTTGAAAAAAAGCTGTAGGATTGTCTGGCTCTAACACTGTATTGAAACCCCACTCTACTGATTTATCTTTGCAACACAGGAAATGTCAAAACTTCCTTAGCAATTCCTGTTCGTTGTCATAACACAGTTTAAGAAAGATCTGCTGGGATTGTTATGGTCACATTAAAGGCTGTTTTATCACCAAAACAGGTAACAAATGGATGTAATTAATTACATACTGTAACTTCACAGTAGATTATCTGGAAGCACTGTAGCTTTTTCGGTGTATAGAGACTTCAGTTTATTCTGATACTATATTATGTTCTTCATAGAGATTTTTTCCATGGCTATTGGACTGTTTAGTAGGAGGCTTTTCTTTTTTTAACATGCATGTTGCTGTTTGCAATTCATTGTAAAAGTATTTATGTAATTACAAATAGCATAATTCTGCCTGTGAATTGTGTTCATTAGTATTTATTTCTGGTATGATGGCACTGCGAGGTTGTTTGGGGGGAATATATTTTCCCAATATATTTGAATATTTTGCTATGACACTTTATGTAGTTTCACCTGGAGCATTGTATAAATAAGAGGAAAAACCCGATAATTTATTTTTTCCCCTTACACTAGAAGGATGTTGCTTTCTTGTGTCAGCCTCATTCAGAGCACTATCATATGGGACTTTGGTATTGCTCCAAATATGTTAACAGTGCACAAAGAAGAAATCACACACCAGGAAATGCAAAAGTTAAGGTTGTATTTGTGATCTTAACTCTTCCTAATGCATCTGCACTTGGAGGCCTATTTATATAGCTGCACACTGTTTCTCAAATGTTTTCAGCCCTATGTTTGATCCCTGTGCACCTTTCAAAATCTGCAAAAGGCTTTCCTCTGGCCCTTTTTTCCAGCCAAAAGATTCCTACCAATTTGCAGCAATATTTTTGACCAGACATTTGTGACCAAGTTATTTCCATGCACATCTGCTATGCATCTTTGCTTCACTAATTGGGAAGGAGGAACCTACAGGGTCATGTACAAAACCTGATCTTTCCAAACCTGTACCCCATCCCACCCCCGCAAAAAAACCTCATTCTAGAGGAAACAGGTATCTCCCTGACCAGGTTCTAGTATTGGTATTCATCTCTATAGCACGTGATTGCTGGAATCTGCTTTTCAATGAGGTCTGTTTAAATTCCAGATTTTAACACCTAGCCTCCAGCTACTTATGCTATGAAGCTATTCAAAACAGGTCACCAGAACATTTTTATAATGGGAAAAGTGTGAGGATTCCCATGTTCCCCAACATACATGTCAAATGTAGTGTCAAAAGTTTCAGGCTAACAGGATCTATATTTCCCCCTCTGTGATCCCCATTTAAAGATTTCAGTTTCCAGCTGTCACCTCTTGAAGGAAGACCATCGTCTCATGCCTGGGGATTTCAAGTCTGCAAGGTACCCTGCCTTATGCAGTGATATCTCTCCAGCAAGCCAGACTGCCTAAAAGGCCAGTACCTGCATTTTGGATTCTCTCAGAGGACTATGATCAATGTATTGCCGGGAGCTACAAGTTACCACACAGATCCTTCTAAACAAGCACATTTGTTGTTTAAGTGAAAGCAACACTGAGAAAATCTATTAAAATGATAAAAGAAACTACGTGTCTGTTAAAAAGTTTACCAGAGATCACTTCCAACTCTAGTAGAGAGCAACGGTAGGTTTTAGCCATTCAAAACCCACAGTTGGGGTTTCCCTGTAGCTACAAGTTCATCCATTGTACATCCAAAACCAGAACAGATATTAGCAAGATCAGAGTTTTTTATATAACTTGGGCCTTTGATCTTAGCCTTCTGTAACAGGAAATCAGCAGACAGTGGCTGTCTCCACAGAAAATAAAAGACTGGGTTTTTGTAATAACTACTGTTCTGGAATTTGCCTTAACCTCTCCCTAGGAGTTCTCCAGGAAATCTCTCACACTTATTGTCTCAAAAATTCCTACTTGCCTAGGGAGAATATAATATTTTAATAATCTCGATAATCTTTAAAATCTCAATTCTAATCTTTGAACTCTAGGGCTCTCATCTATCACATCTCACGCCTAGAGAGGTTGCGTACAATCTTGACCCAGAATACTACAAAACCTAATACAATAAGGTCTTCCAAGGATATTGCAGGAAATCATCATACTTGCAACACAGGGCTGAGCCATTTTTGTTCAGTTTCTTTAAAAAAAAAAAAATCAAACTGACCAAATGTAGAAAATTTCATCTCAAAATGATGAAAATTTGTCAGTTATGAATGAATGAAAACAGAGGTTTATAATGGAAACCATTTTGCCCAACTTCAGCTATAAGCAGTCTTTAGTGCTACTTCAGTATGTGTATAGGTGCTTTACATTTTCCTTGTTTCACTAGGGACATCAGAAACTTTTTGATAATTGGGAGTTCTGATCATTGCAGATAAGCTTTGCGTGCAGGGTTAATGAGTCTTTGCATTTCAAACCTGCTGGTCAGCTCCATTTCTTATAGACAGTCTGAACTCATATTGGTTGTACATCACTATAACACCATTGACTTCTGTTGAGAGTAACGACCCACATCTTGAGCAAGTTTGCTGGAATGCCAGAATGTATACAGCAGTGCCATGACGTACACAACATAGCCTTATAAGTATCATTATGGTGTTCCTGCTCAAGATGTGGAAATATATCTCCAAGGCAACAGAAGTGTTAGGGGTAGTATAAAAGCCACTTGAGATATTTCTGGGACTTCACCCCTGTGTCCAGAGTTAATTCTGTACATCTTCACTGAGGTGCCTGTTCTCTGGTTGTCTAGAGGAACTGTATTTGGAAATTCTCTGGCACTTATTAAAATCAATAAGTGGAGTATAGACCACAGTGCTGCTAGTCCATGAGACTAGTGTTAAAGTATTTTGACAAAGAATTGATTGATCCAATATAAAGTCAACACAGAGCAAGACCTATATACTATTTCACAGCAATAAGCAAATACTGTATAAATAGAGTATCTTGGGACCAGCCTCTTTGTAATTTAATTGAACAGCCTGGGAATTAGATTACAATGTTTGGAAGAAAATGCAATATTGAAGGGAAGGACTCTAGCCCCCTCATCCCTTTTGTTTAACTTGTTGCATGAGTGAAGAACTGCAGTAGTTGACTTCTGGCTGAGATGATTGACTAGAAGTGATTTTTCTCCAGGTGACATTTGTAATAATTACACAGTGCCTTGCTTACGCAGCAAGTAAAAATCAGTATGGCCTTCAAGAGACTTTGAAAAGTGACTCTAAAAATATTTTTCTGAGCCATTACTAAAGCTTTTCTAGGTACAGAAGGGAAATTAGTCTATTCCTTCCAAGCCTATATACAGAACATATACTTACCTATCAGGAAATGATGATTAATGTTTACTTAAGTATGTACAGTGGGATTGAAAGGGAAAAAATTCCATTGATAATCAAAATTTACAGATAGGCAATGTAACAAAATACTGCTTAAGAACTTAGCATTTGCTTTAACTATATTTATTTTGTATATTTTGACATGTGATATTGACAATGTGTGTTTTAATGGTTATGAAGCTTTAACTTTTTGAATCTGTCTTTACTGTCATTAAATAATTTCCTGACCCCTGCCCATAATTTTGCACAGCTGTGAAAATTTAAATAAATAAAACATTTAAAAAATGCTTAAATGAACATGGATATTATCAATCAAAATTATAAAAATATAACTCTGCCAAGCTTATGTATTGAATCCATTCAGCGGGCCAGGAAATGGAGAGGATAGACAGAGAACTGAGATGAGAAATGTAGAAATCAAAGCACATTAAATTTTAAAAGCATGCATGCTTACAACTTGTGTTCCTCACTAGGCTGCTATATACTGCTATCCATGCACACTGGAATATCCAAAATGGGTAGATGAATGTACCTTCCCTGTCTCAGCTTTTAATATTGCTTTGGACTGGATATGACCATTTTCTGTTGTTCTGCACCTGTGACCCTGAAATCAGTGTTTTAGCAAAAGTACTAAATGAGTAAGACAGGAAGCTGTTGCTTACAGTAGGTGAATGCAATGGATTTCAATGGGGTAAGAAGGAAAGGCCTGAAGGAAAACATAGAAAGCCCTATCCCATTGTTTCCCAGCATGGGCAAAATGGACCTCTGTTTGAGCCTCTTTGGGTCTGTTCCTCCCTCTCTGAAACCTGGAGGAGTTTTGATGTTGTCTTCAGTGGGAGCAAAATCAAGCGATTTCTGAAATACAGGCAGAATTAGAGGGAGTACTTGGTATATAAGATTGCGGTCAATGGTGCAGTATGCAGAAACCAAACAGTGCAACTGTAAAAGTCTTTGGGATAGGCACTGCATCCTCATAGTACAATGGAGCCTCAGTCCTGATGGGGGGTCTTAGGCACTAGTGCAATAAGATAAGAAAATGCAAGAACATTATTCTAGGAGATGCTTATACATATTCTTTACTATGACATCATTATGTGGTGATGAAGATTAGATTGTCATGAGAGATTGCAGCCAGATTTGTAGGGTTAGAAGAATTGCAAACTAAGGGCAAATGGCCAGCTCATATTTCACTTTGCTCACTGTTCGATATAAAGTGAAAATGGAAGCTCCAGTGTATAAATCTGTTCAATTAGGGACCAGATTTTTAAAGTATTTAGACACCTACAGGTGCAGATAAATGCCTAGTGAGGTCTTCCAAACAGCCTTAGGTGCCTAACTCCCAATGAAGTTATTTTGAAAAGCGCCTAAGGCCAATTTTTTACAATCTTGTTAGTCCTCCCCCACTGCTCTCTTGGTCCTTGTTTTCACAGTCCCTGGGTTAGCTCTCCCTGCTAACATTCCTGTTCTAGACTCAAGTGCACCTCTTTCAAATGGCAGACTCCTGCCTATATTTCTTATTGGGATGGAGCCCCATGACTCAACTGTTCTCTGACTGGAGTTTGGGTTACACTCTCCTAGTTATCAGTCATGTTGCAGAGCAGGCCTGATGGACCTGGCATCTTCAAAAATTTCCTAGGGCTTATGGTCAGTAGAGGATGGCCATTCACATGTTCCTGGGATACTGGATGGCCTGGTGCATCTGGGAACAGTGTGAGCCTGCTCTGCCAGCATGACCCTGCCCCTGGCCATATGACCTCAGACATGTGATGCATGTGAGATCATGCTGCACAGAGAAGGAATCTTCTTCAAAATGGCACCTCCTGTGCAGCATGACCTTGCATCCTCTTATATGTGAGGTTCACACCACACAGACAGTGTCATTTTCTGCCCCCTGTGTGAGGTCACGCTGGTGGAAGTGGAATGGCATATTCTTAAAAATGGCATCCCTCATCCAATGGTGGACAAAACCATATCCGGTTTTGAGTACTGGGTAGGGGATAAACCCTAGAGAAGCAGGACTGCCTAGTTTAATACTTGATGAGTGGCCTGCTTTGGACAGTAAGAGTAGGCAGTAAAACAGAAGCAGCTTCTTAAATGTGATTTATTTTGCCAGAAAAGGTACCTAGTGCTGAGAGAAGTGGATTTAAAATAAGAGATCAGCCTTCCCCTTGAACTTCTAGAGATACATAATTTAGCCTTGGTGTCCCCCATTCTTCCTGAGTGCCAAGTTTCAATGTGTCTGCTGAGGGTCCCTGACTCTTGATCAGGAACACAATTTAATAGGCCAGTGTCTTTTGACCTCTGTTTTCTTAGCTTTGCGATCCTGTTGCTAGTGTTAAAACTGAGGAATCCCTCTTTACAGCTATAAACCTGGCTATTGTTTATAAACTGCACTTTATTTAGGTCATTCCTACCTGACTTCTTCTAACAATCCCTTTTAATCTAAATCTACATTCAAGCATGGTAATACCACACAGATACACTGAGGGACATATTATATTTCCCAGCTCTCCTGACATCAGAGGTGTATGCTTCACTGTCAAGTGCATCTCTCCCATCATGCCCACATCAGTGAAATTATCTTCTGTGAGAGCTCAGTTTGCAGTCTTGAGATGGACTGAACACTATTGAAATATTTTAAAAGTAGCAAAGGCACAACAATTCATTAAAAACTACTTACATGCCAAATTTCACTGTTCAAACTTCAGTCATTTTTTACTTATAGTAGCCCTATTTAGAAACTGTAGTCTTCCAAAAAGCTACCTATATAGTAGACAGATAGATAATAAAAGTGTAGTATTAAAAGTAAACATTTTAAAACACAAAATTCCCCTTCCCTTTCTCTATCAATTCTTGTCATATGAGAGGACCCAGTCCTGACTAGAATATTTCAAAATTGGAAATGTTTGTCCAGTGAATTTTAGTTTTTTTTTCTGAATGCTAATGTCTGAATAGGTTTATTTATTCATTCATTCATTTTTAATTCGGTTTAAAGCAGAGAGCAAATATGAGACGCATTCTGTTTGTTTTGGTTGATTCAGAAAAATAAATCAGGAGTCTTTACTTCAAACCCCCTGCTCAGTTCAATAGACCATGTATGTTGTCTCATTAAAGCAGTGAAGTCTAACTATTTTTCAAAGCTGGTCACAGGACGTTATGCATGGCAATGGCCACACTCCTAAAGATAGCCCAGTAGAACTCTGTGAATCCCTGGAATGGTTCACAGTCTCTGAATCACAGAAGAGGTGCTGGAAATGGAGTCTGTTGCTGGGAAAATAAAACTTTGATTTCTTTTGTCAGTTTTTTAAAAGAAAGCAGAAGTTGGCTGCCTGGTTCCTATAGGATTTGTGTGCACTCTGAAAATAAGCTGTGTTTGACAACTGCTCTCAAAGTTGTTTGCAGTGCTACAGCTGTTTTGATCCCAGGATATTAAGAGACAAGATCTTAAGTGATATGAAGAAGAGCTCTGCATAGCATGAAAGCTTGTCTCTTTCACCAACAAAAGTTGGCCCAATAAAAGATATTACCTCACTTACCATGTCTCATTAATGGATCTCTAGCTGAGGTAAAACAAATTGTTTCACTGGTGTGAATGGAGCCAGTGGAATTCAACACCCATGGCAGAAAAATGTACTAAACACCCATCTTGCTTGGCTATGTTGGTGTAGAACTTGGCTGAACTTGTCCCCATCAATGTGTCGGCCTTGCTAAACACCAGGTAAGGGCCTGCCAGCTTGGGAAGATGTGATTGACATCATTCAGCAAACCTGGTATATTTCTGTAGTGATAACAACGTATGTTTGCAGGTGGCAAACTTTCCAAAGGGGATATTTCATGGGTGATACAGTTTACAATGCATAGTAACAGGATTGCTCAGATATTATGGTGATGGGTATGTTGTAAAACCTAGATTGGTAGAAAGATTTTTCAATACTTTTTAATAAGTTTTCAAGAAAATAATAAGACACGACAAACTGGGAATTTACAAGGTGAATTTGCTTATAACTGCCTTCTTAAAGCACTGGATTTTCTCTAATGTGGCTCATGATGTGTACCAGGCTTTCATGACCCTGCCATCATTCTCGGAGAGGAAAAGAACAGTGAATGTTAGGCCTCCCGGGCTGTCTAGAAAGTCATCCTGGTAGCAGCCATTTAGGAAACCAGTGAGCTTTGGTCTTTCAAGAGCTAGAAGGGCTGAGTACCAAGAAAAGCCAATCAAGAGTTAGCAGGCTGAAATGAAAGGAGCTATCCGCTGTCAGTTCCTGGCTGGAACCAGAAAAGAGGATGTTCCCTAGATTAGAGCCCAAAGTCATTGCTGGCTGTGACAGTGGCAGGGGTTCAGAGGGAACCCTGCTGACCCAGCTCCAGAGAGGGAATTTAGCTCAGAAGGAGAAATCTGTTTGGTTTTTTTTTATAATTTGCCCTGAAGGACATGCGACTGCTTCTATTCTGAGTTTTCTGTACCCCAGAAGGGATTTTGGGCTATGTGTCCTGGCCATTGGGCTGAGCCACAGGAAACCCAAAGAAATAGACTGATAGCTTGCACGAGGTGCTGTGATACAAAGAGAACAGCAGCATTATGCCTAGCAAAGATCTAGAAGAGAAGAAGGTATTAAGTGATAGTCAGCATGGATCTGTCAAGAACAAATCATGTCAAACCAACCTGAAAGCTTTCTATGACAGGATAACAAGCATTGTGGATAGAAGGGAAGTGGTAGATGTGGTATATCTAGACTTTAGTGAGGCTTTTGATATGGTGTCACATCACCTTCTCATTAACAAACTAGGGAAGTACAACCTGGATGGAGCCACTATAAGACTGGTGCAAAACTGGTTGGATAACCGCTTCCAGGGAGTAATTATCAATGGTTCATAGTCATGCTGGAAGGGCATAACAAGTGGGGTACTGCAGGAATCAGTTCTGGGTCCAGTTCTCTTCAATATTTTCATCAATGATTTAGATGATGGCATAAAAAGTACAGTTATAAAGTTAGGAGATGATACAAAGTTGCAAATACGTTGGAGGATAGGATCACAATTCAAAATGATTTAGAAACTTTAACCAAATGCAAAATTAGACTGTGGAATTCAGTGTCACAAGTTACCATTGAGATCAAGAGTTTAGAAAGATTAAACAAGGTTTACACATTTATGTGGATAATAAAGATTTTACTTGCAGTTTTTAAAAAAAAAATTATTTTGTCTGAAATTTTCCCCTAATATAATTGCAAGTAATACTTTAATAATTAAAATATCAGAGAGAAAAATCTAATTCTCTTGTGAAATTTGCCTACTTTGTGCATTTTACAGTACTTTGCATAAATTGTTTCCTGTTTTGTTTATAATTGTCCCTAAAGGACAAGTAACTGCTTCTGTTTTGAGTTTGAGCTGCCCATCAGTTTCCCCTTCTATTTGCATGTGTCCTTCCCACGCCACAAGGACAAAGAACATGTTACATTAGGAGAATGTGGTTGTCAAACCATAATTTTTTTTTTATGAGGACATAGAATCTAGTATTGGAAAGTATTTTAAAATCAACTCGAGACCGAATGGGTTTTGCATTGATAGTGCCCCCTTAAAGGAGGCAGGGGGAGCGGGGCACAGCAATGCCAATTATAATTTCTTAGGCAATCTGTTTTAGGCTTTTCCATTGGAAAGGATCTATATAAACCTCAGCAATTGTTTATGTACCCGCTGACTCACCTTTCATTTTATGGAAAAGATTGTTTCTTTTGATCCTGGACTTTACTACTAAGGCCGTTTATCTGCTGGATGAGATGATGTGAAAGACTGACCAGATCAATATGGGAAATTTAACCTGCAGGCTTGTAGCATGGAGGACAGTGAAGTGGTTGTTCAAATGGGTGTATATGTGGTTTTAGTCTAGAGAGTCAGCTGAATGAAATGTTTAACTCGTTTTATGCTGTTTTTCATAGGTTCAGGATTTCAGTGGACATTTCAACAATTGAAGTGTGGGTAAAAAGTAAGTGAGGAGTTCAGAATTTGGCCCACTGATTTCTGGTGGAGAGCAACACCTGTTCCCCAAAGAGATAATGGGCCAAAGTAAGTTTGTTTCACTGCTACCCATCAATGGTTTCTGTATTGGTAGATTATTTTGCCATAGACATAATATTACATAAAAGGCTTCAATAGCTTCTCCACTTAGCTTTTTGTTAAAACAAACATTATTTTCTTGTCACACAGTGACTATGGTCACACAGCAGTGCAGTGGACTCTCACTTGTAGAAACTGGAACATGCACATGTAAATGATTTCAAAACTGAAAAATAATTCACTGGACTCTTAAAATGTGTAAACATACAGCGTATTGGAATAACTAGAAAGTATACTGATTCCAAAATAAAAGTGACAGAAACAGTAACTCACATGGACCCCCTGCTACCTTTACTCAATGATCAAGTTTTGATAAATGTCTAGGAAGCAATAAATAAAATTCCAAATAAAAAGCTTGCTAAAACAAATTATGGTGGCATTTTATGTACTAAAGTAGTGCCAGGACACTGATGTGCTTGTTTGCTGGCTGAGACTTGTTCTAGTTGTATACAAATAAATGTGTACACCGATAACTTTCTTGTGAATTTACTTATGAGATCTATCCTAGCCAGCCGCAGGTGTCTAATTGCAGTGTAGATATACCATATGATCCCTTCATACTCCAAACTCCTCCGCACTGTTTGGAAACTTGCAAACTCAGTGATTAGGGCTCCACATTGGTACTTGCTGTGCAGTTTCCCTCAGAAAACGCTCTTGTGACAAGCATTACCATTTCTTTACATCATACAGAAGCCATACGGAACAGAATTAAGGTCAGTTCTAATTTGCTTGATAGTAAAGTCGGAGAAAGGCAAGTTTTAGCTACAATAGTGGTTTCCTTATTTTAAAAAGGGCAAATGGGATGGGCAGCCAACCAAACAATTAAAATTCACTAGAAGGCTGGTGCACATCATTGTGACACTGTGTAGCCTCAGCCAAACTCATGCTATTCCTGGAAACAAATCATGGCAGTTGACTATAGCATTCTGATGAAGAACACAGGAACATAGAGTGAGCTGGAGGGCTCTCTGCACCTCAAAATGTAAACATTCTTTGTTGTCTTGACATCTCACAAAATTCATCTGGGATTCAAAGATCCCATACCTTTTAAATGTTGCTACCTGTCTTCAGTATTTGGTCAAATCAACTGCCCAGCATCCTCAAACCATGCTTCACAGCAACTAATATATTAAGGTAATAAATTCTACCTATCCTTTGTTAAGACAAGAGATAAACTCCACAGTGTGCATAACTTCCATAATTTATTGGCATAATGCAATTGCCTTAAACAATGGAACTCTGCCACAGGAGGCTTATACAGAAAAAAAAAAAAAGTACGCCACTGAAAGACCTTCTGTCAAATGAGGAATTTCTTCAGCATCAAAATGAACCCCATCCTTAAAGCCACAGGATGAACACTTGTACAAACATGACTAAACTCAACAGAGGAGGTGCCTTCTCAAGCTTAAAGCAACTCTGTTGTTGAAGGGTGCTGTTTTTTTACCCTGAAGGGTGCAAAAAAAAATCACACCCCTTTGCCCTCCTCAGGCCACAGGGAAAGGGAGTTAGGGTGCCAGTGATCCCTGCTACCTCCCACATCCTGGGAGTATTTAAATTCACCACGCTGTCTCACAGGCGTGAGTAACTACAACAATGGTCCCAGGTAGATTCAGATGATCCCCATGGTTCTTCTTGCAGAGAAGAGAAGAAGAAAGAAGAGGAGCTATGCTGCAAGATCCTCTTCATGCCTCTGCTGCTTGCTAGGAAATGCTGAGAAGAGAGGGAGTATTTTAAATCTACATGATGGGGAAAGGTGTTTTGCTCTGATCAGTAAGAACTTGTTTAGGGAAGTGAAAAAGGTTCTTCTGCTGTGTCCCCTGACTACACAAGCCCAGCCAAACTGTGTTAAAACTCCATTATGCTACAATCAAGTTATTTTTACATTTGTGTAGAAGAGGCCATAGAATAGAAAGTCATAAGTTTGACACTAGCACCGTTAGCTTTATACCTTATGAACAGTGATAAACTATCATGGGTCTAAATAGTTTAGTATAACAATGCCCTTGAAGACTTCAGCTTTTTGCTAAAAAAACAAATATATGAGTTGTCATCAATGAAAGATAAAATTCTCTTACTATATCTCAAAGCATCTAAGGCAGGGGTTGGCAACTTTTGCCTGCCCACCTGACAGCCCTGCCCATCACACCCTCAGCAGGTGCTGGGGGTGGGGCCAGCAGGTGCCAGGGGCGGGGACAAGGACTCCTCCCTTCCAGCCCCACCCCTGGTGCATGGGGCTCCTGTCCCCTGCTGGTCGCACTCCAGGCGATTAATGTACGGGCTCCACTCCATACAGTTCAGCCGTGTCTGCCTCCCACACCCCGTAGTCCTTCAAAGAATTTCTTTGAAGGCCACCCGTCCCCCTGGTAAACTGCAACATCCAGTCCCCCCCAGAGCTACTTTTCAGAGACCCGCAGCTACACCCACCTGTAACCCACCCCGCCTTTTAGGTTTTAATAAAAACAGTGACAAATAATTTGAAGAGTGGCTTTATTTGTACACATTGAAAATCTCATAAGGTGCACCTGATGCATCCTGGAAGTTAACTAGGGGAGGGCATCATTGAAATGGTCCCTGAGTGCCTCCCTTATGTGAGCAGCTTCTCCTTGGGCCCCCCTGATACTCCTAGTGGCTGGCTGTTCGTATGCTTCCTCGAGGCGCTGTGCCTCCATAGCCCACCCCGGGGAAAACTTTTCTCCCCTACTTTCACAAATGTTATGAAGAACACAGCACGACGCAATCACAGCAGGGATGTTGTCCTCCGCCAAGTCCAGCCTCCCATACAAACATCGCCAGCACCCTTTTAAACAGCCGAAGGCACACTCCACAGTCATTCTGCAGCGGCTCAATCTGTAATTGAACTGCTCCTTGCTGCGATCTAGGTTCCTGGTGTACGGCTTCATGAGCCATGGCATCAGTGGGTATGCTGGGTCTCCGAGGATGACTATGGGCATCTCCACATCCCCCACTGTAATTTTTTGATCAGGGAAGAAGGTACCCCCTTGCAGCTTCCGGTACAGACCAGTGTTCCTCAAAATGCAGGCATCATGCACCTTTCCCGACCACCCAGCATTGATGTCCATAAAACGCCCCTTGTGATCCACGAGTGCTTGCAGCACCATGGAGAAGTAGCCCTTCCTGTTGAGGTACTCGGTCGCGAGATGGTCTGGAGCCAAAATAGGGATGTGTGTGCCGTCTATGGCTCCCCCACAGTTAGAGAATCCCATGGCAGCAAAGCCGTCCACAATCTCACGAACATTGCCCAACGTCACCATCCTCCGTAGCAGAACACGATTGATGGCTCAGCAGACTTGTGAGAGGGCTAATCCGATGGTGGACCTCCCGACTCCAAACTGGTTTGCAACCGACCGGTAGCAGTCAGGAGTCGCCATCTTCCAGACAGCAATTGCAACACGCTTCTCCATGGTTAGGGCTGACCTCATGCTGGTGTCTTTACGTCACAGGGCAGGGGCCAACTCTGAACACAGTTCCAGAAAGGTTGCTTTCCGCATTCGAAAGTTCTGTATCCACTGCTCATCATCCCACAGCTGCATAACAATGCGATCCCACCACTCGGTGCTCGTCTCTCGCGACCAGAAACGGTGTTGCACCATGTGCAGATGATTGGTGAAGGAGCTGAGCAATGCGGTGCTGTTGCTCTGCATGGCATCGATCAGCCCCTGCTCCTCAGCGTCCTCGTCTGACTCGGAGCTCATTGCGTACTGAGCAAGCAGCCGAGATGTATTTAGAATGCTGAAGGCGACAGTGGAGATCAGAGCAGGATCCATGCTGTCGCTGTTGTGATTGCTCGCAAGTGGTGCAATGCATCACTGCACTGTTGAAAATAGGCGCGAGTTGCTATTGGCAATGAGGAAGATGCAAGGGGAACACAGTGCACCACCGGAAACTGAGAGTTTACCTATGGCGCTTTGCGTTCCTTTCTTTCATCCCATGATTCCAAGCGCTGATTGAGGGAAAATTGAACTGTGGGATAGGTGCCCAGAATTCATTGAGCTACACCGCGATATTGCAAAGAATTCTGTTGTGTTGCAAGGAGCGACGTGTGTACGCGCTATCCCGCAATAAAGGTCACGTGTTTTTTATAGCGCGATTGCCATGTTGCGCTTTAATCTGATCGTGTGTACATAGTCTAAGTTCTGCTCACAAATGACAGCACCTACAAGTTTTAAAAATCTAGCTATAAATTTCTTCTGCTTGGTATATTGTACAACACCAATTTTTATGGTACAACTCAGATTTGGTTTAAGATCAGCAATTTGTAGTTGGCTAAGAGATATAAAATCATTTCTCTTCCATGGTTGGTAGCCAACTAGCCAATGACACCAATATTCTGCTTTTTTCCAGTGTCTGTGTGCAAAGAACAGCAATCAGCCTCTGAGCTGCAATGGAAGATAATGACAAGAGGCAAGCTAATGGGCCTTTTATTTTTCTTGTCATCTTTCCTTTACTTTTATTTATACATTGCATCGTAGGTTACACTGTCTGTACATTTGCCATGACAGTTTTTTATACTAGTATTAGAGGAAAAAACAACTCCCTTTCTGCCTTTGCTGCTAAGGAGCTAACTTGGGCCTACAGATCAGAGCAGGGCAAAGTTGAATTGTGAAATAGTGGTTAAGTAGCATAAAAAAAACTCACTGACATTATGCCTTTCCATCCCTGTCCTAAAGGGTGCTTTCCAAGGATAATAATGGCCATACTGAGTCAACCAATGGCCCATCTAGTCCATTATCCTTTTGTCCAACAGTGACCAGTGACAGGTGCTTCAGAAGGAATGAATTGAACAGCTAATCATCAAATGATTCATCCCATCACTCCTGCCCAGCTTCTGGCAAACAGAGGCTAGGTTCACTTCAGCATGGTTTCTATCTCTGCAAAATGACTATCGAGTATTGTAGTCATCCCTTGGTTTTTATCTATTTTAAAAAGAAAATTGCAGTCGTATTAGAAATAGAAAATATCTGTTAGATCAGGCATCCCATCTCCCCGCCAGTGCAGCATTGTTCTCTACAACCTACGGTACATTTTTCTAATTCTTTGCCCAAGCCACTAAGTTCCAAGCTACGAGACTTTCATCCTGGGACTCTATTCCGCACCTGTTTTTTCACCAGCTGAAGTAGGAAGGTAAAAATGATGGGGTTGAGGGAAAGGCTCAATTGTATAACTGATGAGTTCCAGGGTTCATCTGTTAGTGGTGGAATCGGTCCTGGACCTGAGGAAAAATTAGAATCTTCCAGTAAATTTGCTGGGGCCTAGTGAACACTCACTAATCAGTTCATGCTGCTGTGGACAGAACGGTTTGTTTAGTTTTAGATTTCTCATAGGAGTAATCGTAGTAGTCCTTGGCCTTTAACAGCGTACTAGGAATAAAAAGGGATTCCATAATTTTCACAAGATGTCTCCCTGGATGGCCTGAATTAGATAATCAGAATGGGAGAAGAATTTCCCTTCAATTGTTAACAGTAGCTTCTTAATAGGCTGTTAAAAGCAGCATAAATAAAAGTACTTTGCATCCCGTGATTGTAGGCAGATGCTACATCTCACCATCACTAGGCAAATACATCTGACAAAGTGGGTTGGAGCCCATGAAAGCTTAGGCCCAAAGAAATGTGTTAGTTTTTAAGGTGCCACAGGACTCTCATTGTTTGAGCAAACTCAGTCTCTCATTCATCCTTTCTATTACTAGTACTTAACCTCTGGCATACAGTATAGATCCCAGGCTAAGGGGAGAACATCACTGTAAGGCTTCGTTAAAATACTGAAAAGTATTACTACATTTGTCTAGGTAGATGATGATCTCTGTACTGACTGGAGGACAGGGTGGAAAAGCAGGCTGCCTAGCAAACAGCTTTGCGTGTTCTGGTTATACCCCCAAGCTAAAGGAAGAAAGGCCTACTCTCCCCAGCCTATAGGGAAGCTTCTGAAAGAAGGGCCTGATGGGACTGGACATGAAGCCATAGAAGAATCCCCACCAACTATGGAGGACAGTCAGTTGGAAGCAAAAGGATAGAGAAAGGATAGACTGGGAGTTTTAGGGACTGCTTAAGGGAGAACTGCATTTACTATTTACTGCTCCCCCACTTTTTTTGTGCCACTTCAAGGAGACAAAAATAGAGAAGTAGGCTAATCTGATCACAGACACATATTTAGTTAGGTATTTAGTTTGGGAATTTAGTGCCAGAGAACTCAAGAGTTAAATTTTCTAGAAACTGTTTAAAATAAAAGCAAATCTGAGAAGTTCAGGTTCAGAATCCAAGTTGTAAGAAGTGCAATACACACAAATGGCATAAACAGGCAGGAAAAACACATTTGGAAGATGATCTCAGTGTTAACAATCTATAGGTCCTGTTAAGTAACACACAGGTAAAGAAAAAGGGTTTTTCTCCTGAGCACTTGTTTGGGGCAGCCAGAACCAGTATTTCTCACTCCCTTACTTCCCTAAGCTCCTTCCTATCTTTATAATCTTTTTCTACTTCTCCGTTTTTGGGTTGGGCTGTCTGGCAACATTTTAGCAATCTGCAAGAAGGAACTCTTTCCACACTCCCTCCACAGCCACACCAGCTGTCCTCTTTACAGCCTTTTATCCCCAGCTTCTGCCAATGAGCTTTAGCTGAGCAAGCAGGCAGTTGCTTGGTTAACCCTTTGGCTGCTGATTAGACCCCATGTAATTAGACCCCCTGACACTATCTTATACCCACAAAAGCTTATGCATGAAATGAATTTGTTAGTCTTTAAAACCACCACAGGACTCCTTGTTTGTCACATAGTTAGAAAGCTTTTCCTAATAGCTAACCTAAGTGTACTTTGCTGCAGACTTATCCTTTTTTTAACAGCCCTTTACATATATGAACCTACGTATCAGGTCCCTCCTCAGTCTTCTTTTCTCAATACTAAACATGCCTACTTTCCTAGCCTTTCCTCATAGGTCAGGTTTTTCTAAGCTTTTTATCATTTTTGTTGCTCTCCTCTGGACTCTCTCTGATTTTTCCACATCTTCCCTAAAGGCTGATGACTCACCACTGCCAAGTGGAGCAGGACAATTACCTCTCATTCCTCGATTACAACACTTCTGTTAATATAGCCCAGAATGACTTGAGCCTTTTTTATAAATGCATCACATTGCTCCCACACATTCAGTTTGTGATCCATGATAACTCTATTCAGCCATACTGCCTAGCCAGTCAGGGCCAGATTAATAAAGGGGCTTTGGGGCTGCAGACGGACTAAGCGGGGGCCCTGCCATGTGCCACCCCATAAAAATTAAGCTGGCCGTGAAGTAGAAATTCACAAAGAATACCTCCTCAGACATTGCATCTTGAAAAGCAACTATTAAGCACGATTAAAGCAGCTTCCACAGTGAACCATGTTTGGTCAGATTGAATTGTAAACAAGCTATAGCTATTGTTTAATTTACTGTTCTTACAAACTAAAGGCCCAGTTCTGCAGTTTTTCCCACTGAAAAACTACATAAAAGAACATATTGGTTGCAAAAATCAAGCACCGAAAAGTTAGAAAAATGTTAGAATTAAGGTTGCCTGGGCAACCTTAATTCACCCTTCTTGTATATGCCTTATTGTATAGCCCCAGTACAAACTTCTGGGGAATACCACTATTTACTTGTCTCCATTCTGAAAATTGATCATTTATTTCTACTCTTTGTTTCCTATCTTTTAACCAGTTACTGATCCAAGCGAGGATCTTCCATCTTATCCCATGACAGCTTACTTTGCTTAAGAGCCTTTGGGGAGGAACCCTGTCAAAGTCTTTCTGAAGCTCTATGTATACCATGTTACTGGATCACACTTGTCCACATGCTTGTTGACACCCTCAAAAAATTGTAGTAAATGGGTGAGGGATGATTTGCCTTTACAAAAACCTTCTTGATTCTTCTCCAGCAAATCATATTCATCTATACGTCTAATCATTCTGTTCTTTACTACCATTTCAACCAGTTTGCCTGGTATTGAAATTAGGCTTACTAGCCTGTAGTTGCTGGGATTGCCTCTGGAGTCTTTTGTTTAAAATTGACATCACATTAGCTATCCTCCAGTCATTTGGTACAGAAGCTGATTTAAATGATAGGTTATACACCACAGTAGTTCTGCAATTTCACATTTGAGTTCCTTCAGAACTCCATGAGTGGACGCCATCTGGTCCTGGTGACTTCTTATTGTTTAATTTATCAATTTGTTCCAAAACCTCCTCTAATGACATCTCAGTCTGGGACAGTTCCTCAGATTTGTCACCTAAGTATAAAAAATCATTTCTTAAGAACTTATTCATCCTGTTGGAAAAGTGTAACTCAGAAATCTGTTCAAAGGTGCTCATTTGAACTAGCTTGTAGTGTACTGAATCCTTCCTGTGGAGTACTGAACACCCTCGTGCCCCACTGAAAACTGGGGAAGGGGAGGATTTGGGCATTAGAACAATGCAGGATGGGACTCTTAAATGAGGCTTCCCTCCCTGTCCTCCCCCCCCCCCCCCCCAAAAAAATCAGAACTTGTGCTGCACAACTTTATAGGGATGATAACTGGGTAAAAAGTATTCCTGGCGAAGTAGATGCATGTGTGCTTCACATCTACAGAGTGCATGACCTAACTGATTAATGGAATTTCTTTTATATATTTTAAAAAATCCTTGAATGGAAGAGGTAAATTTAACAGCATTCAGCCTGAGAATGTTTTTGAAGAATCCAACAAAGGAAGCAGCTTTAACTGCTACGAAATGTGTGCACATTGAAAGTTTTTTAAAAAGAATCTCTCCCACTTACGTAAGCTTTATAAAAACGAGGGGGAAAGGTTACATTCCTTAAGATATTTCCCATTTATTGACTCCTTCCAATCTATTTTAATAAAACTCCAGGTAACAAAAATGTCCCAACTATTACTTGGGGACACAAATAATTGTGTGCAGCCCCTTTTAGCTTGTTACAAAAAGTGAGAAATCTCTCAGTAGGTTATTTCAGAGAACAAAATGCAAACAAATCCTATACCGTGATATCAAGGAATTTTAGAATTCAGTTATGGCCACTATTTCTTTTCCTACATAAGAAGTGGTAGGCTGATAATATCTGAAAAGGAAATAAAGTGAGCTGATAAAAGTTAAACCTTTTTAAAGAAACAGGAAACCTTCTATCACATCTACACTTCCTGTCTAGACTGAGCACAATCTTTTAACCATTTACGGTCCTGCTGATAAGTGGTGAAAGGGTCATATAATAATTTTCCATATTAAACTATTATACTATTTGTTGTTATTGTGGCAGAGTAAAATATGCACTCACCAAAAACATTGAGTACACTTACAATTTTAAGATATCAAAATCAAAATTGACATCTCCATTGATCTCTCACTCCCAACGGGTGCATCTACACTTGTAAATTAAGTTGACTTAAGCTTGCTTAAATCGACTTAATTTACCCTGTGTCTACACTACAGTTTCCTTAAGTCGACTTAAGCAAGTTGCTTAAGTCGACTTAAGGAAAATAAAGTCAACAATGAAAATTAAGTCGACTTTATTAAACCTCATTTTATTTCGACTTAAGCCTAAAGTTGACTTTTTAAAGTTGACTTAGGCCAGTGTAGACCTGGAGTAGCCCTAAGTTGACTTAGGGCTACTCCAGGACTCCACCACTGCCCTCCCTGCTGGGGGAGGGGGACACAGAGGGAGCCTGGCATGCCCCCCCAAAGGGCAGGGCAGAGCCCTGCCCACCCTGCCCCTATGTCCTGCCAGGGTCCCTGACCCCCTTTGCCCCATTGTACCCTGGTATAATGGGGCAAAGGCTGAGCCCCTACCCAAGGTCCCCCTAGCCCCTAGAAGTCAACCTAGGCGTCCAGTGTGGACGCTCTAGGTCGACTTTGTAAGTTCCCCTCAAAGTTGACTTTAAATTTAGGTGCAGACATGCTAAGTCGACTTAGTTAAGTTGACTTAGCTAAAGTCAACCTAAATTTACAAGTGTAGATATAGCCAACCAGAGTAATAGGTTCTTCTACATCTGTCAGGTCCTCTGCAACTGAAGTAGGGTTGGTGAGCTAGAACCTAAGGGTTCAACCTGGAAGGCTGGTCTTTTGGTTGACACACTGGGCTAGGATTCAGGACACCTGGATTCAAGTCCCAGGTCTACTACAAACTTTGTGTGACCCTGGGCAAGTCATTTAATTTCTCTGTGCTTCCATCACTCATCTGTAAAATGGGGATAATACCATATCTACTTTCTCTCCCCATTTTGTGTCTGTCTTTAGACTACAGGTTCTTCATGGCAGGGACTTCTCTTATTAATACTGGCAAGGTGGTCCAGGAAAGAGCATGCTTTGATCCTACAAAGACTTATGCATGTGAGCATTCTTAGCCAGTCTGATTACTGAAGTGTGTAAAGGTAAGCACACATGTACATCTTTGTAGACCTGAGCTTTAAATTTGTATCCTGCAGTTAGGGCAAGAACGTGGCAAGAGTACAGGTTATCATAAGTTGCTGTTTCCAGGTTGCTTTTTTTTTTTTTAAGTTTTCTTTTACTTGCATTCAACATGGCACACGAGGAAGTGGAAGAGCTGCTGTAGTACCCTATGGAAGAATTTGTGACTTGATAAGCTGCTAGTAGGTGGTGTCACCATTAGTCAGCCCTGACCAAAAGTTAACCCTGTGTATAAGCAAACAGAGCTGGTACTGACCAAGGACATACCTTGCTCACACCAAGTAGCAGACATAACTTGCAAGCTCAGTAAAATATAAAGATAAGACCGGGACAAAGAAATGTTGTAAATAAGTGTGGAAAATAACCAGATGTGCATGCCATTTACCCACTTAGCAAGCAAGTATATAAAAGCCGGTGGCTAAGCTCCCCCAATTTGGAACTTCTTCATCGGGGCAACTGCTGTTTTGCCGCCACAAGTCATTGCTCCCCATGCCCTTCACCCACAGTTGTTTAACTGGGGTTCCTGTCTGCTGAAGGTGCGTAAGCATTGGTGCTTTCCTATTTCTTTTCTTTCTTGTCTGGATTTTAATAAAACTGTTTGCTTTTACCTTTTATCTGGTTTCCCGGTGTTGTGCCTAGCAAACCCATTAAACCTTAGGGCCTGAGCTATAGTTTGTAGCCAGTGTTCTGTAACATAGCTGCATAAAATTAAAGTAAGTCAGGTAAAGTATCACAACAGGTACGTCACAGAGAGAGATTAACCACAGCCTTGGAGACATACCCAACAACAGTGAAAAATAATAGAGGGAGCATACCTTTTTAAAAATGTAAATCATTTACTTCATGACAGCTTAAGTACACAAGTCATGCACAGGAAACTTAAATTGTGGTATTTCCAAACTTTTGAGTGCTTATTTTACTACCTTAACTAATTATACACAATAAAATTATGTATAAACTGGATTAGATGAAGCACTTGATAAACTGATATCTGCATTCCCAGGGTAGCTGCTGTAGGCAGAGTGGGATCAGGGGCTACAGAGCCCCTGGGCCTCCCCCACCGATGCCATCCTCCCTGCCAGCCATGCAGGCAGGCCAGCTCTGGGGGGGGGGGGGTGGAGTGGCCAGCCCAGGAGTGGAGCAGGAGCACAGAGCCCGACCTCTGGGCTGGCCCATCACACCCCTGGGGGTAGACTGACCAGCCCAAGGGCAGGGCGGAAGGCCCCCACATTGTAATTGGCCATGCAGTAATCCACCCCTGGCTGTAGGGCATAGTAGTATATTTAGGTGTGACTCAAGAATCCCAGAATGCCAACTGGCAAAGGGCCTACAAGAATGCACTGTTTCTGGTACGTATATGCTGGTTCACCAAAGAACAGCACATGAGGTCTTATATAAAAACTGGGGTCAGACTGCTCATTAATATTATTGTGAAATGTATTTACATATGCTATGGAAGGAGTTATATACATATGCTAAAAATGTTTTGAAGTCTGTATCAAGGCAGTTGACAGATTTTCTTGCTCAATATGATAGCGCCCTGGAGAATGCAATTTTCCAGTTTCTTTCCTGTTTCTAACCATAAGTACTTGTGTTCTAGGGAAATCTTTTTAAATCAGATGAGTACCTCTCTAGGGCAGTACCAGTTAGCAGTGTACGGAAGAATTGATAAAAGCTTTCCAAGCAAGCCTGTGGATTGAAATTTCTAGCAAAAGAACCACACACATCATAACAAAATTGTTAGAAGAAAGGATCAGGCCCACTCAGGAGTGGAATGTATAGATGGTGTCTTTAATAAGATTACTTGTTCCTCCTTATACATCCGACCTAGTGGGGAGTAGCCAAACCCCACCTGGACCCATATAAGGAAGCCCAGAGTACAGGGTTCTCCAGATATGTATACCTTTCTAACATGCAATACAATATACATAATGCAACAGATGCATACATAATGCAACAGGTTACATCATGCCTAAATCCCTACATGGTTTCACTATCCTTAATATGCAGGTTACATGATTAGATTATACTTAATATACAGCATATAATAACCAACCCATGTATGTTGTTTATGAATTATTTGGTTACCAAATACAGATATGACCGATGAGATGTACAAGGCTCTTTTTTCAGCCTGTTACCTTGGCCCCTCCCCCGCCCCGACCTGTTTCCAGGGCAAGGCCTTCTCCTATTAATGGCTTTCTGGTAGAGCCATTACAGTAAATTCACTTAGCAGTGAACTGTTATCACTTAAACAAACAAGGAGTCCTGTGGCACTTTTAAAGACTAACAAATTTATTTATCACATGAGCTTTCATGGGAAAATGTCCCACTTCATCAGAACTTTGAAGATGGGGAACTTATAGAAAGTCATTAAAAGTCTTTAAAAATGCGACAGGCAGGGCCATCCTTGCGGGGGGTGAATGGGGCAATTGCCCCAGGCCCCACGGTTACATGGGTCCTGTGTTATCCCGCTCCCAGCGGGGCAATGCGGGGTCTGCACCGTGGCCCCCCTACAGCCACACTTTGCCCTGCTCCCCGATGCCTTCGGCAGAGAGCCAGAGGCAGCGGGGTGGGGCCGCAGTGCTTCATCTGACCTCTGGACCAGTCCTCCTCGGCCCCAGGGTGGAGCAGGTGCGCAGGGCCTGGCCCCAGCGGGCCTCTCATGTGTTGGTTGGTCCCTGGGCATGGCCAGGGCTGGCTCCCGCCAGCGGCACGGCCTGGCTGCGGCCAGCTCCCTGCCACCGGTGGATGACCTCGGGGCTGGGGCTGGCTCCAGCTCCCCATTGGCAGGAAGCCTCTGGTTCCCAGCCAGGGCCGGGGACGGCTCCCTGTTGGCAGGCGGACTCTGGCTCCTGGCTGGGGCCGGCTCCCATTCCCCAGGAGGCAACCGGGGTCCCTGGGGGGGGTGGGGCAGAGCAGCCTGGTCTTCCTGCCACACTCCCCTCCAGCCCTCCTAGGCCCTTGGCCCTGGTCCCCGCTCCCACCAAGGGGCAGGACTTCTTGTTTGTTTGGCTGACCTAGACTAACATGGCTATCCCTTTGAAACTCGTTTTCACTTAACTTTTCTTTATTAATTGTATCTTGGTGCTTTCCGGCAAAGCTGTCTGTTTACCCCTTAGTGTCTCAGCTTGCACAAGTTTGATTTTTAAATCCAGTGGCCAGCTACACAGTTAATATAATAACATAAATTCCCTACAAAAAAGATAGTTGGATTGACCTGTCGATGCTTAAAACTGAACTGAAAATTATCAGAGAAGGGCCAATTACCTTCAGACTGCCAATTTTCTAGACAAAATAATATGTCTGCCTTATAGTACAAGACAATGGATCAGCATATTGATTCTTGTTAAGAAATATCTAAGCAAGTCAGATGCTGGAAATTACTTTAGTAATTTTATGAATTTTATTTCAAATCTCCTGCAATCACTCTGGACATTAATTGTTTATTGTTATATCTACAACTTAATTCAGTCTATTGCTTTTGTAAGATTTTTGGCAAACACATTAACAGATGCTACAGATAAGTCACTATCTTCATCACAGTTGAAAATAGCTTTTTGTAAATTATCGCTTCACTGGATTAAATACAAACAAATGCTATATCCTAATTTCAGTTTAACATTTTACTTAAATGAACAAAATATAGCTTTACCATCACCAAATAAACAAAACCAATAAGAAGTTCCTTCAGTGATTTGAAATTAGGAAGGCTGTTTGTCCTATGTTAAGCAGGGCACTCCTTGTTTTCTATGGGCGTGGTTTTGTCCAGTATCAAGGATGAGAGACATCGTTTTGAAGAGCGCACAGCTCCATTCCTGACAATGGGGGCAGGATGGCGCTCTTTTCAAAATAGCGTCCTCCTTGCAGCATGACCTCAGAATGGACTGGAATGTCCTTTATTCTGAGGATGTGACAATAGCCATCCTATCTAAACTAATCCTTCTCCCTCAATTTTATTGTCATTAGAAATTGCAAACATTTCTTTACTTCTTTCTTTATTTTGGCAGTGGATAAACGTTTTCAAATCTGTACATATTTGAATTTCCCAAATCGATGTTATCTCTAGTTATGACATTATTTTCCAGTGATCATTTACTGTGAGTTATAAAACATGGGTTTATGCCACATCTGTCTGGAACTGCTATAGACCTGAATAAGAGCTCTATATAACATGAAAAGCTTGTTTCTTTTACCAACATAAGATGGTCCAGTAACAGATATGACCTCACCCAGCCTATCGCAGTAAATACAGTCAGCGGTGCATTTTTAATTTTGATATCATGATGCCTCATATCAAGCTTCGGAGAACAAATAACAGCCTCAGTATTGAGCCTATTGCATAGCACCCATTGAACTGAAAGCCTGTAAAGACAGCTTTGAAAACACGAACCAAAGTAAACCAATCACTAGGAACCAACTACTTGTCCAAAGGAACATGCAGCTATGTTATACAGCAAAGAAAGCAGGAGTCTGGAAAGAAGGAAAAATGGTGTGAAAGATAAGAGACAGGTCCTGGCAACCCAATTTGGACTGCTAGGTAAGATCTTAAAGTCAGGATCTCCATGGTAGTATTCTCTGAAATGCTTCCAGTTTCACACACAGAGCCAGTTAGACAGGCAGAACTAGATGAGACGATGGTGTTTGGAGGAAGGGTTTAAGTTTCCCCTGGGAGAAGAAAAGAGGAAGGATGGGCTCATCTAAAACCAAAACATAACTAGATTGCTGAAATGTAAAATTAAAAACACTGTTGAGGAGTTTTAAACTAGGGATTCGTGGAAAACCAACATGTGAGGAGGTGCACATGGTTCAGACAGACACATCCTTAGGGCAGTGGTACTCAAACTTTTTAAATGGAGCCCCTACTTTGGGAACCACAGCCTTAGTGGAGGATTCATTAAAGGGAATTCTCTATATCATAGTGAAAAGGAGAGGGTAAAAGTTGATAAAGTATGGGTAGGAACTACAGGGAAACTGTCAAACAGAAAAAAAGTCCCATTCAACTGCATCATGTGAAGACAGAAATACTGAAAGATTTTATAAGCACTTGTATACAAAGGCAAGACGTCTAATTACTGTGACGGGTGAACTTGAACAACTGGTATTAAATGAAGATATTTTTATAATTGGCATCACAGAAACTTAGTAAAATGATGATAATCCATGGATCATCACGGTAATGCCAATGTACAAAATGTATAAAAATGACAGTGAGTGCTTTGGGGGAGAAAGACAGCATAGAGTCAAATACAGTAAAAGTTTTAAATGAAACCAACTGTACCACAGAATCACTATCAATAGAAATTCCATGCCTGAATAATAGGAGTATACGACCAACCACCTGACCAGAATGATGACAGCAGTTGTGAAATGCTCAGGGACATTAGAGAGGCTACAAAAACAGAGATCTCAGTAGTAATGGGGGATTTCAACTATCCCCATATTGACTGGAAATATATCACTTCAGGGTGGAATGCAGAGCCCCTCAAATATGCCACCAATGGTCAAGCAGACTAAAACAGACGGAGTCAAAAAGACATTCTTTAAAGTTGGAAGTCAGATCCTACCAAGGAAAATAGAAAGGAGCATAAACTGATAAGTGTAAAAGAATAACTAGGCAGGCCAAAAAGGATTTTGAAGAGCAGCTAGAAAAAGACACAAGAACTAACAGTATTTTTTTTATGACATCAGTAGCAGGAAACCTGCTAAACAATTGGAAGGGCTACTGGATGATTGAGGTGCTTAAAGACCCCTCAAGAAAGAGGAGAGCAGTGCAGAGAAGTTAAATGGATTCTTTTCATCTGTCTACACTGCACAGTGATCCTGTATATTACTGTTGTTCAAAAAAGGTTTTAGACTTGTAAGAACGTTAGTGTTTAGACTCTATAAAATGCTTGTGAATTGCTGCACGTATTGCTCTTTCTTGTAATGTCTGTAACCCAGGCTGTCTGGTAATATGTAAGTTTTTTCTGCTTTGTAACTATAAAAATGTCTGCTCTGAACTTCTGAACCAAGGCAGGAGGGAGCGGTTCCTCCATCCATCAAGAAGGACTATTAAACTGAGCCATTGTGGAACATCACAATAGAAACACTAGGTAATGGCCCTTTTAAACTCATAAAGGTGCTATATGCAAGAAAGCTCATTCCATCAACTTGGATTCTGGAGGAAGGAAATAAGGATAACTGACATGAAAATTTTTCATTTCTTTGTAGTTTGGTCTTTCACAGGACTGTACCCAGGAAACAGGAGCAGAGGTCCCCAGAGTCAATTTGGGTTACCCCTAAAAGTCATTCAGTGCTGACAGATTACTACTACAACTCTATCACTGTTTGCAACCATAGACTAACTCATTTGTTATGTTGCCTGCTTTAACCAGTAATTAACTCTCTCATTTCTTTTTCCTAGTTAATAAACCTTTAGTTTATTATAGGATTGGCTACAAGCATTGTCTTTGATGAGATCTGAAGTACAAATTGACCTGGAGTAAGTGACTAGTCTCTTTGGGCTTGGAGCAATTTGACTATTGTGTGATCTTTGGTGTAAGAGACCATTTATCACTTAGTGAGGGTGATCAGTAATAAAGGTGTGGGTTCATTCATATTGTGTGTACAGTGGTTAATGTACAGAAAGCCATGTGCCCTTTGGGACCTCGATCTCCATTAAGTCCTATCCACACAAAGTAGTGCTTGTTTAAATGAAGCTGTGATGTTAAAGTGGTTTAGTTAAACCAGAACAATTTTTGTGTATAGACACTTGTGGTTTTTTTTTTAAATAATCTGGTTTATAAAAAGTGTTCACATGCAAAGTTGTCCTGGTTTAACTAAAAATCACTTTACCATCACACTTGAATTAAACTGGTGTAATTTCTACATTTAGACACACAATGTCACTTTCAGAGTTACCAGGAGCAGCATTAATGTGAGCGATCACAATTTGAATTGATTTTGCAACTCCTGTAAAGCATTGACATTCACTACACATCTCACATCACTGAGAAAACAATTTTCCATCTCTATGGTAACCTACAATGAACCCCATATTGACTGTCTCTGAAGAGATATCCAATTGCATTATTCTTGCATTACATTGATTGCCAGTAATATAAACTTACAGAGTGCCTTTTGCTTTCAATTTGGAGCACTGGAGCTGGAAGCCACTGAACTTAAAACAAAATATTTGGTAAACATTAGCTTTTATTCTATAATCCGTATATGTACAATACTACGGTAACCTCATTGCTTGCCTTCACCAACAATTCTGCACACATTTCCCACTGAATGGTACAAAATTAATGTCCCCTCAAAATGTTGACCATTTTTGAGGAAAGCACAAGAACAAAGCCCATTGGCTTCTCCTTCCTTTCCCTTCTCCCCTTTAGCTTTCATCTGCTAAATGGCTCATCTCTCCTGCATTGTTACAATACTGAAATATCACATTGGATGTTCCTATTCTTCACTTGAATTTAGATAATCAAGGAAAGAGAGACATTCCTTCAAAAGGGTAAAAGTTTACTGAAAATCATAGACTTCAAAAATGAATTTTTTTGAAGATGGACAAGCAGAGACGATCAAGTGCGGAAAATAGATTGCTTTGTCTAAGGAAACATAGCATACATGTAAAAGAAAGCAGTGATAAATCAGAAAATGATACCATAGAAAAAGAGATACAGATCACACAGCAATGGAAATCAGAAGAGGTCTCAAAAGTTTCTGAAGTTTCACTGCACACTACTAGTGAAGAAGTGGTTTGTTCATTAGAAACAACACTTCTCAAGATACTTGGAATCCTCAGCTTGATACAATGATATAAAACAGAGTACACTCTTTTTATTGTGCTCTCTCTATATGTTTGTAAAATCTCAACCCCGCTGGATGTAGGAAGATTCTCTGAGGTTCCTTGTATACACAGTTGGATAAATCTTCATGCTTTTAGGGCATAAATCAACCTCTAACAGTAGACTGTGCAGAAACATTCTTTGTGAGTAGATCATTTCATAACTGCCTATTCCATAGTTTGTGTGCCTTCCTTGGAAGCATGTGGTCCTGGCCAGTATAAGAGACAGCAAAGAGGACTAGATGGACTGCTGGTCCAAACGTATAGCTGTTCCTATGTTCTCAAATAAATGCTTTTTTAAACAGATGTATGATCTGAGAGTAGTATATTGGAAGAGTTTATTGTGATGAACTATCTTCATGCTGTGATCTGTCAAAGACCTCATTGTTTGAGCTTTACCCCTTAAAGGGGAACGGTGCCTAAACAGATAGCAGTCCTTTTAAATGCGGATGTTAGGAAGCTCCTGAAGCCCCTAGGCAAAGACCACCGCTAACAATGATTTTTAGTGCATCTATTTACTATGCATGTGACATTTATTAAGACAGTATGATTACAATCACACAGGTTAAGGCAGTGATTAGTAGTACAATAAACATCTAATATATCCACGAACACTCTAAACTGCAATGCTGCTTATTGCATGAATGCAGATTCAGGGTTTTGCATCAATTATGGCTTTACTCACATAACATAGGCTGCGTCTACACTGGTAAATTAAGTCGACTTAAGCTTGGCTTAAGTCGACTTAATGTGCCCTGCGTCTACACTACACTTTGCTTAAGTCGACTTAAGCAGCTTGCTTAAGTCGACTTAAGCAAAATAAAGTCGACTTAATGAAAATTAAGTCGACTTTATTAAACCACCTTTCTACTCGACCTAAGGCTTAAATTGACTTTTTAAGGGGGGGGCACAGAGGGAGCCTGGACATGTTATGTGAACAACCATTGTCTCCTTAATGTTTAGGAATTTTCCAGGTAGAATGGTCCCAGGGAGTATCCTGATGAGCCATTAAGGACATAAATAATACAACCATTGTGTCCTTAATGGCTCATCAATTTACTCCCTGGGACCACATCACCTGGCAGATTCCTTAACATTAAGGAGACAATGGTTGTTCACACCCTCCCATCTAAGGCATTTGTCCAGAATGACACAAATTAAAGTATGGATATAACATCAAATTCTTAACTTCTAATCGAAATAGAATTCCTAGACATAAACTATATAACCATTCCTAACAATTTACTACCTTTCTATTGATACCAAACATAACATAGTTCCTATGGATTATAGCATTTATGAGATATCCATAGAAAATAATATCATACATGCTTCCCTAAATCCAGACAGCATCACACGCAGGGCTCTGCCTTGCCAGGGTCCCTGTACCCCTTTGCCCCATCGTACACAGGGGGTGCCCCCACCACCACTGTGGACCTGGCCCAGGTCCCCCTAGCCCACAACGTCGACCTAGAGCATCCAGTGTGGACGCTCTAGGTCGACTTTGTAAGTTCCCCTTTAAGTTGACTTTAATTTTAAGCGTGGACACACTAAGTCGACTTAAGTAAGTCGACTTTAAGTCGACTTAGTTAAAGTCGACTTAAAAGTGCAAGTGTAGACATAGCCATAGAGAGTATAACAGAGCCCATTACATATAAGCCCATATGTAAAACACAATCACACAGGACTCTTTGTGCTGTTGTATAGGGATCTCATTCACACCCGTTGGGTCACGAGGTTCACCTGTGCATTTTTGCACACAGGATTTAGTCCCAGACCTGGTCAACGGTTATCCCCCATTCACACTTTCCTCCCCCCTGCAGCAGAGTTATAGCAGCATGGACACCAAGCACAGAGGGTGACCGTTTATGCACTCACACAAGAAGGGGATCCAGTGGGTCACGAGGTTCACCTGTGCACCCTTGCTTTCAAAGCCTTGGGGGGCCTTGGGGCGGCTGCACACAGGTTAGTCTCAGACTAGTCACCGGTGATAATTTCACACACTAACACAACATTATAATTGATAAAAATAAGAGCATTTATAAACACACACACAGAGAAGCAGAAATGCTAACACAATTATACCCAAAGCAAATCTTATACCTCCCCCAATTTCTACATCAACTCCAAACCCAAGGCTGATGCAGCTTTTGTTCATTTACTTAAGAGTCTCAGCATAAAGCTGGGAAAACCTTAAAACTTTTTGTGTTACTTTTTGTTTAGGAGCCAGTCGCTACTCTGGGCTCCTTTCACTTTAATTACCTTTCCTTTATCAGATTGCTGGTCTGATGTTCCCATCAGCTGGCCAGGCTTCCAGGGTTCTTTCACCCAGTTCATGTCCCACTGGGCCGGATGGGGAGTACTCACGGGGGTCGATCAAATCCCCAGAGCCTTCTGCCTCAGAGTTAACTGAGACAAAATAAATCCGAATTCGCCTCCATAACGAGTCTCCTTTTATTGCCCAAAAAATGCAGTGACATGGTGTTTTTCCAACTCTTAAGGTCCAGCTGTTTTTTCTGATTGTCAGAAGGCCTCTCTGACCCTCCCCCTCTCTCTGTGGTTATCTAGCCAGAGGGCTGGGGGTCTGCTAATCCCCCCCTCCTCTCTGTAGCTAGTTTACCCCGCCTTCTGTTGGCACTTTTGCACCGGTCAGTCAGCTTTATCTAATTTAACAGTTTTGTGGTCTCTCCCATCTTTATGCCTTTTGACTCTTTTTTTTTCTCTCTCTTCAAGCCGCTGGCCCTGTGGCCTAGGTTTTGGACAGCTTAAGCCTTAGCATTACCTTCCACTCATGAGAAGAGACCTTTAATTTTCCATGAGTATAATCTCCTGCATCCTCAGTGATAATAAGGACATGGTCAGATTTATAGCAAGAACCAAGAACCATTGCCTGTACTGGTTTTTTCAGCTATATTTCACAACTGTAGAACAGCACAGAGATGTGATCCTTGTGGGTTTCTCTATTTTAGACAAGAATTTTTTAATTTTTCTTTTTAAATCTATATTTTGACCATGCATTAGAACTCACTCCACCCCCATCCTCCCTGTTTGTTTGCAGAAATAGTAAGTGCTCTCTGGCACTGTTTAGAAAGAATAATTGTTATAGAATGCTTTTCTGAATATTTAACATATGAACAGCTAGAAAACCATGCCACACTTATACATTAGGCAATGATGAAAAAAGCTTAAAACACACACAATATAATTATGTGCCTTCAAACTAGAATCGACGATATTTCCTCTACAATCACTTTGTTAGATTATTATGTTAATTAGCCACTTAGCGATTGTACCCAGTAAACAGAGCTATACATAGCTCATAGCAAACCAAACACTTTAACAACACCACTTCAGTACAAATTAATGGAAAAGCAATTCATTTTTAAATCCAATAAGACTTCTGCTCTAAAGTAATTTGATTTGGTAGTCAACTTAACCTGCTTAATTTATGTTCATTCATTGCTCAATGACTAAATTTCTTATTCTCTACATTCAGAATAGCAGGTGAGCTACTTTGAAATATAATTAGGCAGACTGTTCCAGTGGGGTGGGCGTGAGAGTTCTGTTAGACCTGTATAACATATACATTTGGTACTTTACTGGTGATGGAATTAGAGACAAAACAGATAATTTTCAATCTGGTGATAGGGGACTAAAATACTTTAAATCTGGTATCTTCAGTTCCAAACAATGAAATGTGTTTATCATACATTGGACTTCCCTAGAGTACACAGAGGGGGAAAAAAAGGAAAGCAGCCTCAGGTCCTCTCACGCCCCCAAGCCAAGGGCTTTCAGGTGCCCTGAGGAGAAAGTTGCAACTATTTCCTTCAAGTGCAGATCCACCTTACGGTCCACTCGTCCAACCCTTAACTTGCCGACGAGAATGCTGTGGGAAACCGTATCAAAAGCCTTGCTAAAGTCAAGGTATATCACGTCAACGGCTCTTCCCGCATCCACAAATCTAGTCATCTCATCATAGAAGGAAATCAGGTTGGTCAGGCACGATTTGCCCTTGGTGAATCCATGTTGACTGTTCCTGATCACTCTATTTTCCTCCAAGTGTTTCAGGATGGATTCCTTGAGGACCTGCTCCATGATTTTCCCAGGGATTGAGGTGAGGCTGACCGGTCTGTAGTTCCCCGGATCCTCCTTTTTCCCTTTCTTAAAGATAGGTACTATATTTGCCTTTTTCCAGTCCCCCGGGACCACCCCCGTTCGCCACGAGTTCTCAAAGATAATGGCCAGCGGCTCTGCAATCACTTCCCCCAACTCCCTCAGCACCCTCGGATGCAGTTCATCTGGCCCCATGGACTTGTGCACATCCAATTTCATTAAGTGTTCCCTAACCTGACTTTCCATCACCGAGGGCCACTCTTCTCTCCAGTCCGCGTTACCCCGTGTAGTAGCCTGGGAGCTGGCCCGCCCTGTGAAAACTGAAATAAAAAAAGCATTGAGTACTTCAGCCTTTTCCGCATCATCCTCCACGAAGATGCCTGCCCCATTCAGTAAGGGACCTACACCACCTCTGATCCTTTTCTTGTTGCTGATATACTTATAGAACCCCTTTCTGTTATCCTTCACATCTCTTGCTAGCTGCAACTCCAATTGTCCTTTGGCCTTTCTGATTTGATCCCTGCAGTCCCGAGCAATATCTTTATACGCCTCCCTTGTCATCTGTCCAAGCTTCCACTTCTTGTAAAAGCTTCCCTTTTATGTTTCAGCTCCCCGCAGAATTCCCTGCTAAGCCACGCTGGTCGCCGTCCACATTTGCTGTTCTTTCTGCACATCGGAATGTTATCTTCCTGTGCCTTTAACAGGGTTTCTTTAAAATACAGCCAGCTGTCTTGGACACCTTTCCCCTTCAGATCAGCCTCCCATGGGACCCTGCCCATCAGCTCCCTAAGGGAGCCAAAATCTGCTTTTCTGAAGTCCAGGGTGTGTGTTCTGCTTCTTTCCTTCCTTCCATTGATCAGGATCCTGAACTCTACCATCTCATGGTCGCTGCTGCCCAGGTTGCCATTTACTTCTACTTCCCCGATCAATTCTTCTCTGTTTGTGAGCAATAGGTCTAGAGGTGCAAGGCCCCTAGTTGGTTCCTCCAGCATTTGTACTAGGAAGTTGTCTTCAATACTCTCCAAAAACTTCCTGGATTGCCTGTGCACTGCTGTATTATCTTCCCAGCAGACATCAGGATAATTGAAGTCCCCCATAAGAACCAGGGCCTGCGACGATCTGGAAACTTCTGTTAGTTGTCCATAGAACGCCTCATCCACCTCCTCTTTCTGGTCTGGCGGTCTGTAGCAGACACCCACCACAACATCCCCCTTGTTGCATTCTCCCCTAAACTTAACCCACAGACTTTCAACCATCTTGTTTCCACTTTCATAGTGGAGCTCCGAGCAGTCATACAGCTCTTTTACATATAGCGCTACTCCTCCCCCCCTTTTTCCCTGCCTGTCCTTCCTGAACAATTTATATCCATCCATGGCAGTGCTCCAGTCATGCAAGTTATCCCACCACGTTTCTGTTATTCCAATTATATCATAGTTCCTTGTCTGTGCCAGTACTACCAATTCTTCCTGCTTGTTTCCCAGGCTCCTCGCATTTGTGTACAGGCACCTAAGATACCGGGCCCATTGCCCTACTTTGCCCTGTTGATTCTCCCTCCTGTCGCATCTTCCTCCTTGCAATTTCTCCTGGTGTCCTCCTTCCCCACTCACCTGAGGTATTATGACTTCATCAGGAAATAAAAAACAATTATTTGATCCCACCCCCCAGTTCCAACTACCCTCTCTTTTATTCCTGCTGTTACAGCCCCAGCATCCCCCAAGTTCCATCCCTTCACCCAGGTTTCCTTCAGTTTCACTTACCTGTGGGCCTTGGTCACCTTCCCCCTTCGATTTGTGAGGTCTCTTTTAAGCCTCCAAGGCTAAGCATGAGTTTTCTCATCTCTGGAGCATTCGAGGCATGACCAGGGCAAAAGTGGGATATTTTTCTCTTGACTTTCAAAGTCTCTGATTCAGAAGCTGCTGTCATGGATTTCTCCATCAGGAAAATCTTGACACTTGACTCACAAGAATTCTTTGTGCATTTCCTAACTGCCTTACAAATCACACACTTAGAAGTTATGTGGCCTTCCTTCCCCAAAGCACTATAAGCATACATCGTGTCTGTCTTCCAATGGAATTACTCTTCACAATGATGGACAAGATTTAAAACCCAGTGAGCATGGCAGAGATTAAACAGCTGCAGCCTGTTATCAGCAGCTATCTACAAAAAAGCTACCAACAGTGAATAGATTTTATAGGCCTTTTATTTTTCACCCACATGCTTAAAAAAACAAACAATCTGACCTAGTAGGAAGGAACAGTTCTGAGTTTCTGTCAGAGCACTCAGAAGTTGCCTATCTCCTATGTTCTCAGGAGGGAGAATACAAGAGCACATTAGGCACATCCATAAAACCCACTGGATACTGCTGGACACTTTTTCAAAACTCCTGTGCAGGGCACAAGTACACCATGAATGGGATCCACATGTAAAGAAGCTCAAAGAAGAATTTCCTGTTTGTGTTTGCAAATGTTGACAGGCGTATCGTTTTAACAAAGTTCCAGCTAAATTAGAAAAACCTCCAATTCCTTCCAACTTAAGGGGAATTCCAAACCAAAACAATGACTCCGCAAGCTGTTGATGAAAGAAGTTGGGTTAAACTTTGTTGAAGCTGGTGGGGGGGGGGGGGGGCCTGAGTCAGTCATCCTTCATTCTGGATAAATATTAATAGACTAGCTTCTTTTTGAAGTAAGTTAGCTGAAATAATGGGAGTCATGCTCTAAACACAGGCCACATCCAAGCCTGGTCAGAGACCAAGCTATATGAGTAGAGAAATTTTACTGGGTTTTGTTTGATGGAATTGTCTACCTGGAAGCAGAAGCAGTCAGAGAACAGGTAAAGAGAAGCAGCCAAAAAGTCAAGCAGACAGAAAAGAAGGACTAGGAAACGTGGCCCAGAGAGAAAAAAATAATGGCTGGAAAGAAGCTTGGGCAAAAGTGGTAAACCATTCTTCAATCTCTTGATGCATCAAGACATTGCCTCTTGACAAAGGGAAGGGAACTATTAGCCTGGAACCCCTAAACAAGAAAGCAAGTGCCCATCTCAGGGCTCAAATCCACAGTTTCTTTTGGTCCAGGCAGCTTCCATACGCGCTTTCTAGCACAAGTCCAAACCTACAGCCCATGGTGCAGAGCTCACCCCTCTGGCTACCAGTGATCTTTTCCAAATGTACAACTTCTTCGACCCCATGAACCATATTCTCCTGAGTTCCTCTATGCCTTGTCCTCTGCCCAGTCTCAGGCCCCTTCACATAGCTCCTCCCAGGATGTGCACATCTCCAGATCTCTTGTCCTTGTGAAAAAATGGATCTTATTTATAGCCCTACCCCTATCCCAATATGTATGCCGCCCAGCCTACAGCGCCAATGATCCCACTGGAACTACAACACCAAAATTCCTTACAGGTTGAGAAGGTTTGTGTAAATCTGTAACCCTGCCTTAAGGGGCTTAACATACCCTGTTACAAAAGGATTAGCTACTAGTTTCAGCCAACTTTTTTTGTTATTGATATCAAATGCACTTAAAATACTGGACAGGTTTTTTTTGCATACTTTTATAAACAAGAATAATCAGCTATAATAGCAACTGAAAACTTTTTCATTTGGTGCCTAAATATGGACGTAAGCACCTAACTTCAGGCACACTAGTTTAAGTCAATTAGCTTCCAATCCCATAAAACATTTATACATGTTCTTTAAACACATGAATAGTCCAATGGTGACTCAGTTTCTCCATCTGTAAATTGTGGATGATGATAATATTAGATTCCTCTCAAGCTTGTTGTGAAAGTTCTTTGAACAGGACAAATGCTAATTACCAGAGAGATGCACATTCATTTTTTACCAGGGAGGGGAAATCATTGTTTGTTTATTGTAAGTTTATCTGAAGCCTATACCAGTTATTTCAGCCATCTACAGAAGCAGTCCAATGAAATTTTTTCTGAAGTGCTGAGAGAGAGAATGCCTCGGGCAAGAAAAAGGGTAAATGTCCATTAGTCTGCCAATCATTCACCCAGCAGGTGGAAAGCTCATCATTCCGTGCTGTTGGGTATGATGAGCAGAAGTGGAAAAAGAAAAAAGGGAGAGGTGATATGAGGAGGCCTGTGTTTTATTATTTAAATAGATTTCACACTAGTCAGACCCAAGACAACAGGACTAAATATATTCCAATGTCACCAGTCATTTACAAACCATTTCCACAGAATTCCACAAGAGATGACAGCTGTCGACTGATTAGAATTACCCCTGCTTAACCTCAAATGGTAGTTTCTTAAAATTGTAACCACTTCTGTAAAATTAAAGAGACAGACAGACAGACATGGCACACATATGACATACAAAGAAAGTGATGACAACAACATCCCATCTCCTTAAAAACATGTCATCCAGAGTCAGTTTCAAGCCTAAATGTACTGGAGGGCACTCTGAGTGCATGATACAGTGCATTTTACAGGAGAGCTTCACCGTAAGAGAAAAGAGAATGACATTTTTAGTGTCGCTACAATTACAAGGAAGCCCCCTTTGGCTTAAGTTTTGTAAAGGAATAAGAGTGGATGCTATTTATCATCCACGAACTCATGTCTGTTGCACAGAACTGCAATAAAAGACTGAGAAGAATTAGATTACCATTACAGAAGCAGAGCAGAAACATAAAAGACTTCATTGAAGAAATAAAGCAAACCTGTAACAGTACGTTCAAAATGAGTTAGGTATCTCATACTCATACATAAGGCTGCTGTGAATAAATCAGGAGCTCTAAGGCACTTAGCACAGTAATGAACTGAACTAAAAGTTTCTTGGCAAAAGCTTTCTTATTTCTATATTTCTGAAAAGAGAAATAATACAACTCTTCTAACGTCCGCACCATCATTTGCTGCCTGCCTTCCTCACAGCTCCTTATCAGCAGAAGTAATTAACTTGAATGATTAGCTTGAATGGTGAAAGGCCCCATATGCCTATAAAGGGACAACACCATGTCTCTTAGCATACAGCAGCTTATTAACTAGTATGAATTTCCAAAACAGTGTGGATTCAAACAGCATATGGCCTTGCTATGCAGTTTTCCCCAAAAGACAGCAAAATCCAATATTATTTCCTCTGATTATTTTCCATCAACAGTTTTGATCATCATGTTAACAAAAAATTTACAAATTGAATATTGTGCATTCATGTATGAAAGAGAAAATTCAATCACTTCAGTGTAATTGTTTTATTTACATCAGATTAACTAAAAATGTAATGATTACCTTTTTTCAATTGAGTAAGAAATTATGCAACTCACAACAGGAGACTAATCCGCAGTGAAAAAATATACTTTACTGAAGAAGCTGGAAACTGACAAGGCCCTCTGTGATGGGCAGGAAGCCAAATATTAAAATAATTGTGAACAATTCATTTAAAATTTAAACCTGACATCAAGAAGTAAGATTTTATTCATTCTTCCCTTCCGAACGTCAACCTTTCAGATGGATAGAGGCTAGGTGATTAGCCTGTTCTGAGACCGAGCAATGAGAATCAGCACTTTAACCCATCATGGAGACGTGGATGTGCTTCTGCTCTTACTCAGTGTTGAAAGCACCAAATTTCTCAATAAACTTGACAGGAATGAACTCCAATGTCAACCATATCTGCTATCAATTTAATATTTTATGGCAAGGGGTTGATTGAATACCACATCATGTCATTTCTTCTAATTAAGCCACTCTTAAGGAAACAAGAATAACTTCAACAGCACTGTCAAAACAGTAATAAGAAGAAACAATTAGCTGTCAATTCAATAATTCCTTTCTGTATTGCTCGCAGACTGAGCTCAGAGGACCATTATCAAATCAGCTTAAAAACAGTTGCCAAAAAGACAAGTGTCTTACCAGTAACTTTAATTCTTCAAGTGTAAAACCTGAATCTCCTAGAAAACCCATGACAAGTGGGGCTACATTAAATCCCCCTCATGGCACTGAACATTCAGAGCTGTCTTCACAAGATTCTGACATTCTGCCTCAATTCCTCCTCTTATACCCCAGAGTTATTCACAGTAACACTTACAGGAGGGATGGAATTTGAGCAGTTAGTGTGAATATGAAGAGGCAAAATTAGAAACCACACTTATTAGGAACTAACCTTACTAAACTTCTAGGTGGTTTTTGCATATTTCCTGGGAAGGTGGGTTCAGAAGCTCTAGTTCAACAAGGATTGTGGAACTGCCTTCACAAACTAACCACAAGAACTCATACCAATTCATGGGAGTAGTACTGTCTAAATGTAGATGCACAACCCCAGGTACCAGTGCTGCAAATTTTTATGATGGAAAATATTACGGACACAGCCTACCAATGAATGCTGCCTTAGCCATAGAAGAGTAAACTCCAAGACTTGGATTTGTGGAGAAGTTTGTTCCTCCTCTTCTGTGATAGTCCCAGGCCTCCACAACAGGTGATGGTCTGTGAGATCTCTTTCCTCTTATCCTTTACTCTTGAAGACAAAGAAGAGTGAAACAAAAGCCTTAACAAATGCTAGGCTTGACTGAGACCTGGTTTAAATGAAGTATGGCACACTTACTAATTGAGCTAGTGTACTAAAACCAGAATGAGGCCATGGATCCAGCCACCCTGAGTATATAACCACCCATGCTGTGAGGCAGGTACTCAGGGCAGCTAGTCCTTCCCACCACCTGAGACACTGCAGCTCCATTCTATTTCTAGCATGCGAGCTTGATCAGAGCTAGTGCAGGTACATCTGCTCGAGCAGGGAATTACATCCCCAGCTCAAAATGTAGAAATACCTTAAGAGTCCTGCTCAGTGCCAAGTAGATGCCAACACTGAGGAATTGTACCATTTTCATCAGCTGGCACCAGTCTAAAGGAAGCATCACTAGAGTCTCCAGTTCCAAGAATACCCCAATACCAACAGACAACAGTGTGAGTCCTTCTGAAACTGAAACAGCCATGAAAACAAATGCCAGATTTGAACGGAACTTGGAGCAAGATGAAAGTGCAGGTCTTATACATTTGTGCATTTATCAGTTGTCTTCCATCTGCCATTTTTTGCCCAGTAACCCAGTTTTGTCAGATCTCTGTAACTATTCTTATTTTGCTTTAGACTATTTTGAGTAATTTTGTATCGTCTGCAAACTTTAACACCTCACTGCTTGCCCCTTTTTTCATATCATTTATGAATATGTTGAACAACACTGGTCGCAGTACAGATTCTTAGAAGACTCCACTATTTACCTCTCTCCACTGTGAAACTGATAATGTATTCCTACCTTTTGTTTCCTACCATTCTCATCCCATGACTGCCTACTTTGCTTAAGAGCCTTCAGTGAGGGACCTTGTCAAAGGCTTTCTGAAAGTTCAAGTACACTATATTCACTGAATCATCCTTGTCCACCTTTTTGTTGATACCCTCAAAGAATTCTAATAGATTGGTGAGGTATGATTTGCCTTTGCAAAAGGGATGTAGCGACTTCCCCAATAAATCATACTTATATATATATATATATGTCTGATAATGCTGTTTGTTACTACAGTTTCAATCAATTGGCCTAATACTGAAGTTTAATTTCCTGGCCTATAATTGCCAGGATTTCCTCTGGAACTTTATAGTACTAAAAGGCACCAACTTTTATCTGAACTCAAGATGCATGTGATCACTGCAACTCTGTGACACTGTTTCTCTGTCAAGAACAGGCACTGCTGTATGTAACAAACAAGCTATAGGCCAAATCATGCTCACACCGAAGGCGATGGTAAAATGTTTTCTAACCATTAAGAGGATCCCATGCCTTGCTGTCCATAATATTAGGGCAGCACAGACTGTGCTGACTTTGCTGCACAGTAACTATATGCAGAGAAATGAAGATATAAAGGAACCAATGACTGGATTACAAAAAAAATCTTGTTCATAAAATAAAAATAAAAATTGCATACAAGGAGACTAAGTTGTTTTGTTATTACTGTCACATGTTCCTAAGTGAGAAATAGTGTGTTTTATGACTAAATAGATGCTACATTTCTGGCATGAGTATATTTTTAGAAAAGTAAATATTCAGACTTACTGACCCATGTATTAGTGGCTCTCAGAGGCACCTCTGGGTATTCCCATCTTTGGGTCAGTTTTCAAACCTGCAAGGGAATATTTTTTCCACTATTAACTCCAAGCAATAAATCTCTCCCCTACTATCTTTATTTGTATTACAGTATAGACTATTACAAATTTTTTTTATTGGACTCTTTTGATGGGCAAAGTTTAATATCCATTTGGCCATTCTTTTCTGTCCAGCACTTGGCAAACATTTTGCAGAAACAGTGTTTAGGTCTGAAGGCATGGGACATGCTATGGTCTTACAATAACTGAACTACACGTATCAAAGAGAGAAATTGCGCTCTCATCTTTTGCTCTTCCTTCCTCTCTCATGCTCAGTGTGTGCATGTGTCTTGTTTCTTCTTAAGGATCACAGAGCTCAAGGCCAAAAGGGACCATCAGATCATCCCGTCCAACCTCCTGTACAACACAGGCCACCAACACCACCCTACACCCACACAGTAAACCTAAGCACTGAAATAAGACTAAACTATTACAGCTCCCAGGAGATTAAGCTATTGCAAGTCATAGTCACAGACAGGGCTGGATTATCGCAAGGGCTAAAGGCGCTGAAGCCCTGGGCCCCAGCCAAAAGGGGGGCCCTGGGCTCCAGCCCTAAAACCCCTATGGCCTGGACTACACTGGGGGGTTAGGTTGATCTAATGCTGCTTACTTCAGCCTTCTACAGCCTGCGTTCACACTGAGGTGGCTGGAAGGTCAAATTAAGCCGCCTTAGAAGTCGACCTTATAAATCCACCCCTCCAGGAGGCGTAGGGTTACGGGTGAATTTAGAAATTCGCCCTAACCCTAGTGTAGACACTGGCCTCTCCTCCAGGGCTGCCGCTGGTTCCCACAGCCCCGACGGGGGGCTGCCCAACCCACAGTCGCGGGGCTGCGGGAACTGGTGGCAGCCCTGACTGGGGACCGCCAAGCCTGTGGCAGGGATGCCAACAGCCCCAACCGCGAGGCTGCGGGGACCAGCGGCAGCCCCAGCTGGGGGTTGCTGAGCCCACAGCAGACCCAGACCAGGGCTCTGGCGGCCAGCCCCAGCTGGGGGCTGTCAATTCCCAGCGGGGGACCAGCGGCAGCCCTGGCAGCTGGGCTGATGGCAGCCCCAGTGGAGGGCTGTCGATCCCGGGGCCAGCTGCAGCCCAGGAGGGGCTGCCAAGCCGGTGGCCAGTGTCTACACTGACCGCCAAAGCAGTCAGAGCAGACGTGTCCTGTGGACACTCTCCTCCAGTTTTATTAGGTGGCGCCCCTGGTGTAGACATGGCCCATGATAATTCAGCATCCACCACCTCACTCAGTGCCAGCAACGCAGGAGAGCTGAGAGCACTCCTGCCCTGCTGGCACTGGGGGGAGAGGGGGAGGGAGAGGGAAGCGGGGCCCTTGAGCCAGAGGCTGGGCTCTGCACTCCCACCCCACCCCTGAGTTGGCTGGTCCACCCCCAGGGGCTGCAGTGGGTCCACCATGCCACATCCCAGGGAAGACTGGTCAGAGCGAGGCCAGGGTTGGAATGCCCTCTGGACCCAGGCCTCCCCCCCCCCCAGTGGAGAGTGGGGTGGTGAGGCCCCAGGAATGTGAGGGATGGGGCCCCAGGCATGGGGGTAGGCCACAATGGGGGACAGCCCAGGGCCCCTGGGCCGGTTAATCCATCCGTGGTCACAGAATACAAAGGACTCAGATGTAACAATGCCAGAGACCCTGCAGTGGGAGGCTATGTTCCCTCTAAGCTGTGTGTGTGCGCGCGCACACACAGATCACGAACCCAACGCATATGGGAAAACATAGCATGCACAAAAATAAAAAGTTTTTCAAAGAAATTTTAATAATTTCACCCAGAGGTTAAACTACGCCGGAATGCCATTCCGGGGCCCATAAATTTGGCCAGCGAGCGTGCCGGGGCCAAAAAAATAAAAAGAATCGGGCGGAACGCCATGAGCAGGATCCTGCGCTCATCCGTGGTCCACCCAGAATCCAGCCTGCAGGGCTTGGGGGCAGGGGACCAATAGGGGGCAGCAGAGGGACCCCCTTGGGGGACACCAGGGAGGCCCAGTGAGGGGATCTGCCACGTGGCACACCCCCACCACCTAGTGCCAGTGAGAAATTATAAGGTAAGTCTTTGTTATATTATCATCTAGATATGCTCATCTTTGTCTATACCCGAAGATTACAACACATAAATTGTCATTTTCATAACTACTTTTGCATTATACTTGCTTGGGTGCACTTGCATCATGGCACACACTTTTGAACTCTGGGTCAAAAAAGTTGCACAGAAGACATTTTTTGCGCACACAGCCTACCAAAATTAAAGGGAACTTTGGTGGGAAGGGTATTGATTAAGTGATATATACCCAGATGATCCTGGCAAATGTGCCCCACGCTACAGATGAAGGCAAATAAAACCCAGGGTTACTGCTAATGTAACTGGGGAGAAATTTCTTCCTTACCACCCATATGGCATCCAATTAAACTCTTGAGCTTGTGAGCAAGAACCATTCAAGCACTTGAAAGAGAGAATTCTTAGTACAACGTGATTTTCTCTCATGAAAGCTCATGCAGTAAATAAATTTGTTAGTCTTTAAAAGTGCCACAGGACTCCTTGTTTGTTGTAATACAACATCAGAGCACTAACCCACCTCTCTCAGTGTCCCATCTCCAGTGATGGTCATTCCTAAAGCGTCAGAGGAAAAAGACAAAAATGAAAAATAAAAGCAGAATACTTGGAGAAGAGGGAAATGGGATTCTATCCTGAGCCTTGAAGGTCACTGTCTGATGTCTTGAAGCATGAGACGTTAGGAACATAAGATACGAACTGTAGAGGACCCATATGGTCTGTTGAGCCCTGCCCCCCACTATCACAGCAATCTCATCACACAATCCCTTTCTTAAATCTGTCCCACTGTTTCTTCAAATTAATTAAATTGTTTGCTTCCACAACTCCCACTGGGAGGTTCCAGAACCCCACTCCTCTGAGAGTTAGAAACCTTCTTCAAATTTCATGTCCAGTATATACCTATTTGTTCCTGTGCCAACATGGTCCTTTACTAGAAATAGTTCTTCACTCTCTCCAGTAATTACTCCCAATGTATTTGCTGAGAAGAAACAAGGTCAGACTTTGACAATACAATATAAGATTTACCACCTAACTGATTGTCCCTTTCCTTTCCCCCATGCCTGCCCAGAAGGGCATTTGTTAGTATCTGAGAACTTATCCAGCAAATATTGTTCTTTTTAAAAGACTCTATACAAATGATGGGAGTGGGTTTGTTAACGTGAAAATATATTATATTTTTCCTATTTAAAATGACTTCTGTTTAAAATTACTTTATCTTCCTATGTGTATATTAAAAGAATGTCTAGTTTGATGAAGTACAAGAGAAAGCAACACCCTAGCAACGGAAACCCAAACCCAAACATGTTGTGGTAGTAAGAAAATTAATAAAGAGGGTAACAATAAAACTATAGTACTCTAAAAACCCTTACCAAACTTCAGAGTGAAGAAAAAAAAAAAGAAGAAAGAAAAAAAAAAGGAAGTGTAGAACCTGCTTGAATGTATGATTTGGACTAATCCAGTAAGTTAAGTTAGGCATATTTTATGAGGGCAAATAAGACATACATTACTGAAAAAATGCGTCAATCCTCTAGATTCCCAAAGGAATGCCTAGTTATATTCTATGCTGTAAACGAGAGTAAGGAAAAGATGGTAGTCTGTTAATATACACGTGTCACTGCTTTCCACAGAAACAGATAAAAATATGTCTAGCATTGTAGGTGACACACATTTAAATGTCAGAAGAGTAAAATAACAGGTATGTATAGCTGTATAGGAAGCACAGATCTAGATACACGTTAATTTAAATTCTATTACATTTTTAAGGAAATGTTTGGTGCCACAATTTCACCATTATAGTCTACAGTAATAATTACTGGGAGCTCCAGGGAACCGTATAACACTAAGTCTGCTTGGGAAAAGATTTACAAGAATATAAATTATACGTTTTTCCTGACAAGGAAAAAAACATAACCCTTACCGAGGATCATTCGTTCCTATCACAGGACTGCTGTGATTGCTCTTATAAAATTAACCAAAAAATGAACAATAGAAACTAAGAACGAAGTCTTTTGTTCTGTTAAGTGCTCACTAGTGCTGCCATCATCTACTGTGGAGCAGCGCTCCAGCCCAGCTCCAGCCCAGCTTCAGCACTAAGATTTACCCATTAAAAGCTGACTATCACTAGGAGCTGGGTGCAACCTCCAGAGACTGACCTGCGTGGGTCATAGTGGAGAAGCAAGCAGTAGCAGAAGGTGGTGGTGTGCAGCGGGGAGCAATGAGCAACCAGCAGAGAGGCCAGATCGTAGCAGCCAGATAGCAGAGCAAGTACCGTGCCTTCCGTCATTCTCCCCCTAAGCAGGGTGGGAAATTGACTCCACAGCTGCACATCTAGACTTTGGATCTGAGCTGACTAAGAACAACACCTATGAGTGGAGTGCTGTGAAGGGAGGGACACAAAGGAACTTCTTGTTGCTGGACATAAGAACCTACGGTCAAAAGAAACTGCCAACCTACCCTGGGGTAGGTGTTTTGTTCTCGGTTTTATGCATGTGAATCCTGCTTGCAGCGTTTTCTCAAGTTAATGCTGGGTTACTTTTCCCCTGTTTGTTAAAAGTCTCTTTTCTATACTTAGTTGCTGACATAGTGAGAGGGGAAGTATTGCTTCTAGGGGTGCCCATTCTCCCAGGTTATTGGGTGGGGGCTTGAGCCGGTTTTGTGTTATATGGTTGAAGGGAACCCCAAGATATTAAATCTAGTTCTTGAAGCTGCCAGCTCTGACTGGCAGAAGGGTTACATGCGTCTAGCTCAAAAACAACTAAGCTTGAATATTATTTCAGTGCAGTTACCTGCAAAGATTCTGTGTTGCCAAAAAATTTCATATCCTACAAATTAAAGTTGTAATATTAAAATTTCGGGCCTGTCAAATTGGAATGAATACAGTGTGTAAACATTGTCTGTGTTTGTCTCAGCATATACAATCAAAGACAGAGGTGAGAAAAAGCATTCCCTGATGATTTAATGTACTGTAACTGCATTTTGTAACAGGACAGACTACATAATATATTTTAATAAAATTAAATGCATTTGTTCCCCGAAACAAAATTATGGGTATCAGTCACAGAATTAACCTTGATTAAACTTTTCCTCTAAACAGTTAGTTAGAGATACTTATTGTGTTACATATAGAAGAACTTCAGAAAACAAGTATTAAAGTGTCAATTATTTCAACCAAATACAAAATAGTTATGTAACCATGATTGGAATCCCTGTCCAAGACTAACTACTAGACTGAATTAGTATACTATACAGGAACAAGACAGAACTATTAATACCAAATCTTTCAGGAAAAGGTGGTCTATTTTGGCAGAGTAAACTCGTTTCCAGGCAAGAATAGTCCAAAAAGGAAGTGAGAATCCGGATGCCAAATACAGAACAAGGAACACTTGTAAATGCTCAGTGCATATTTCCATTCTTTGGAAGGTGTACCTGGATACTATAAAGAGAGAGTGAGTACATATAATGGCAGTCCATTATAAACTTTAAAACAAATGTAATGTAACTGTTTTTGAAAAAAAGTTCCTCACTTAACAATAGACTAGGCATGATGACCTGTGTGTGTTGGCGTCCTGCTCCCTCTTTGTTTCCTGGTTCTTGCTTGCCCACGTGCATGTATTTGCGTGTATGTACACAAAGCACGGATGAGTGCACTCACTCAGGACCTGCTGCTACATACCTGTCCTTTGAACTATGATTTTGTTTTGTTCAAACTGTTGCTGACTTATCTGACTCACGGTTCTTACATGTTTTGATTGTCCATCTACCTGAATGTTTCGCTTCAATTTCCTTGGCTATGTCTACACTGGCAAGTTAGTTTGAATTAAGGAGGCTTAATTCGAACTAACTAAAGCCATGGCTACACTAGGCTTTAGTTAGTTCAAATTAAGGGCTTCCTTAATTCGAACTAATAAGTTCAAATAGGGCTTTAGAAGTAAGGCTTTAATTCGAACTAACTAGTTTGAATTAGCCAATGTGGCCATGTTAATTCGAACTAATTTCTTAGTTCGAATTAACCGGCCATTGAAATGAATGGGGATCGCTAATTCGAACTAAGCAACTGCTTGCTTAGTTCGAACTAACATTCCAGTGTGGCCATGCTAGTTCAAATTAAGCTAATTCGAACTAAATAAAATTAGTTTGAATTAGTTAGTTGGAACTAACTAATTCAAACTAATTTTAGCAAGTGTAGATATAGCCCCTGTGTTTTAGGATTGCTGTTCTGGGGTACATCAGAGCATAACACCAGGAGTTAAATGTTCTTAAAAGCTAAATGAGTCACTCTGTAATCATCCATGAGACTAGAAGGCAGACCTGCTTCCACTGAAGAGAGTGGGAGTTTACTCATTCACTTCAATGGAAGCAGGATTATGCCTTCTTATTGCTTGCTCCACACACAGAGGGATAATATCAGCATGTACAATGCTTCAGAACCAAAATAGGACTCCTCAATAACAAACAAGAGGGCAGGTTTTTCATAAAGGGTGTGGATAGGACGGTGTATTAGGAGAGAAAAAAAATCTCAGTTCTGATAGACCCATCTACAGTAGTTGAGGAGATACCTGGAAAGATTTTTAAAACAACATTTTAAAGGTGCTAAAATCTTTAAACAAGTTTTGTCCTGTAAGGCTAAATCTGCATTGCAACAGAAGTCCTGTGGCATGGCTGGGCCGGCCTAGGCCAGCTGACTCGTGTTTGCAAGACTCTGGGTGCAAAGCTCAAAACTTCAGTACAGACATTTGGGCTCAAGCTGATGTCTGGGCTGTGAGACCTCGCAAGAGAGTGGGTCTCAGTAGGGCCGTCCTTGGGGGGGGCGAACGGGGCGATCACCCCGGGGCCCACGGTTACGTGGGCCCCATGTTGTCCCGCTTCCAGCGGGGCAGTGCGGGTCCCGGGCCACAGCCCCTCCATGGCCACGCTTCTCCCTGCTCCCTGGTGCCGCAGCAGGACAGGCCAGGAGCGCTTCCCCTGGCCCCTGGGCAGCCCTGCTCCCCGCCCCAAGGGCGGAGCAGGCAGGCCCAGGGGCAGGGCAGGTGTGTGGTCTGCATAGCCTGCCCAACACCTCTTGCCATGCCTGCGGCAGTGCGGTTGGGGCGGCGGCAGCCTCGGCCGGGGCTAGCTCTCCACCGCCCGGGACCGGGGGCCGGGGCTGCGGCTCCCCGCCGCCTGGTGGGCTGCCGCGGCTTCCAGGGCTGGCTCCCCAGGGGGTATCTTAGGTGCCTGTCCACAAATGCGAGGAGCCTGGGAAACAAGCAGGAAGAATTGGTAGTACTGGCACAGACAAGGAACTATGATATAATTGGAATAACAGAAACGTGGTGGGATAACTTGCATGACTGGAGCACTGCCATGGATGGATATAAATTGTTCAGGAAGGACAGGCAGGGAAGAAGGGGGGGAGGAGTAGCGCTATATGTAAAAGAGCTGTATGACTGCTCGGAGCTCCAAGATGAAAGTGAAAACAAGATGGTTGAAAGTCTGTGGGTTAAGTTTAGGGGAGAATACAACAAGGGGGATGTTGTGGTGGGTCTCTGCTACAGACCGCCAGACCAGAAAGAGGAGGTGGATGAGGCGTTCTATGGACAACTAACAGAAGTTTCCAGATCGTCACAGGCCCTGGTTCTTATGGGGGACTTCAATTATCCTGATGTCTGCTGGGAAGATAATACAGCAGTGCACAGGCAATCCAGGAAGTTTTTGGAGAATATTGAGGACAACTTCCTAGTACAAATGCTGGAGGAACCAACTAGGGGCCTTGCACCTCTAGACCTATTGCTCACAAACAGAGAAGAATTGATCGGGGAAGTAGAAGTAAATGGCAATCTGGGCAGCAGCGACCATGAGATGGTAGAGTTCAGGATCCTGATCAATGGAAAGAAGGAAAGAAGCAGAACACACACCCTGGACTTCAGAAAAGCAGATTTTGGCTCCCTTAGGGAGCTGATGGGCAGGGTCCCATGGGAGGCTGATCTGAAGGGGAAAGGTGTCCAAGACAGCTGGCTGTATTTTAAAGAAACCCTGTTAAAGGCACAGGAAGATAACATTCCGATGTGCAGAAAGAACAGCAAATGTGGACGGCGACCAGCATGGCTTAGCAGGGAACTCTGCAGGGAGCTGAAACATAAAAGGGAAGCTTTTACAAGAAGTGGAAGCTTGGACAGATGACAAGGGAGGCGTATAAAGATATTGCTCGGGACTGCAGGGATAAAATCAGAAAGGCCAAAGGACAATTGGAGTTGCAGCTAGCAAGAGATGTGAAGGATAACAGAAAGGGGTTCTATAAGTATATCAGCAACAAGAAAAGGATCAGAGGTGGTGTAGGTCCCTTACTGAATGGGGCAGGCATCCTCGTGGAAGTTGTCCTCAATATTCTCCAAAAACTTCCTGGATTGCCTGTGCACTGCTGTATTATCTTCGCAGCAGATGTCAGGATAATTGAAGTCCCCCATAAGAACCAGGGCCTGCGATGATCTGTATGAATAGTAGACACACTGGAGGGCAGGGACAGGATTCAGGGAGACTTAGACAAATTGGAACACTGGGCCAAAAGAAATCTCATGAGGTTCAACAAGGACAAGTGCAAAGTCCTGCACTTAGGACGGAAAAATCCCATGCACTGCTACAGGCTGGGGACCTATTGGCTAAGTAGCAGCACTGTAGAAAAGGACCTGTGGGTCATGGTGGACGAGAAGCTGGATATGAACCAACAGTGTGCTCTTGTTGCCAAAAAGCCAAATGGCATATTGGGCTGCATCAGTAGGAGTGTTGCCAGCAGATCGAGGGATGTGATTATTCCCCTCTATTCGACACTGGTCAGGCCGCATTTGGAATACTGTGTCCAGTTTTGGGCTCCCCGTGACAGAAAGGATGTGGACAAATTAGAAAGAGTCCAGCGGAGGGCAACAAAAATTATTAGGGGGCTGAGGCACATGATGTATGAGGAAAGACTGAAGGAATTAGACTTATTTAGTCTACAGAAGAGAAGACTGAGGAGGGATTTGATAGCAACCTTCAACTACTTGAAGAGGTGCTCCAAAGAGGAGGGAGCTAGGCTGTTCTCCGTAGTAACAGAGGACAGAACAAGGAGCACTGGTTTCAAGTTGCAGCTGGGGAGGTCAAGGTTGGATATTAGGAATAAATTTCTCACGGAGAGGGTGGTGAAGCATAGGAATGTGTTGCCAGGGAGGTGGTAGAATCTCCGTCTTTGGAGATATTTAAGGTCCGCTTAGACAAATCCCTCGCTGGGATGATTTAGTAGGAGTCATCCTGCGTTTAGCAGGGGGTTGGACTAGATGACCTCATGAGGTCCCTTCCAGCCCTAAGATTCTATGATTCTATGACTTCCTTGCCAGGACTGAGTGCTAGGGTCTGGGTGGGTGCAGCTAGGGGAATGGATCAATTAGGTGTGATGCAGGAAGGCACCAATCAAAAGAAGCAGACCAAGTCTCTTTGGGTGTGTCTACACTTGTAAATTAAGTCGACTTAAGCTTGCTGTGTCTATACTACACTTTCCTTAAGTCGACTTAAGCAGGTGCTTAAGTTGACTTAAGGAAAAATTAAGTCAACTTTGTTAAACCTACTTTTAAGTCGACTTTCTGCTTAAGTCGACTTTCTAAAGTCAACTTAAGCCAGTGTGGACACAGAGTAGCCCTAAGTCGACTCTAAGTCGACTTAGGGCTCTGCAGGACTTCCCCACTGCCCTCCCTGCCAGGGTGGCTGGCACAGAGAGAGCCTGGCATGCCCTCCCACAGGGCCCATCCTGCCCCTATGCCCTGCCAGTGTCCCTGTCCCCCTTTGCCCCATTGTACCCAGGTACAATGGGGCAAAGGCTGAGCCCCCTGGCACTTGGACAAGGGGTGCCCCCCCTGCCACCGTGGACCAGTCCCAGGTCCACCTAGCCCCTAGAAGTTGACCTAGGCATCCAGTGTGGATGCTCTAGGTCGACTTTGTAGGGTCCCCTCAAAGTCGACTTAAAATTTAAGCGTGGACATGCTAAATTGACTTAAATTAACAAGTATAGACATAGCCTTTCTGAGCTGCAGGTTGTCTGCTCTGCAAAAATCCAAGATATCACCTGTTACTTGAAAAATCCACCTGGACAGAAGGCAGAGGATCAAAAAAGAGGTAATGTCAGTAAAAAATTAGATGTATGGTAATCCTATCTACCCAAGCCTAGGTCAGCTGGCCTGGGCTCTGAGCCTCAGTGCCATTGATTTTTTATTGCATTGTAGATGTACCCGTAGATTTTAGAGCTGATTTATCTGGCTAAATCTGAGCTGAATGTATCATGTGTGTCTGTATTCAATGGAAACAACAATGGGTGCTGCAGCCTTGTAAAATACTACTCACCTAGAGTATGTATTTTTTTTTTTATGAAGAAGAAAGATATTCTTCTCTTTTACAATCGTTGTACACATGGCAGGAAGTAGACTGTGTTCCTGAATTTCATGACAAACTTGCAAGGCTGTAGTTGTGTCACTTTGCCTTATTGTTTATACTCCCTGGCTACGTCTACACTGGCAAATTAAGTTGAGTTAAGGAGGCTTAAGTCGACTTAAATTAAGCCGCATCCACACTGGGCTTTCATTAAATCAACTTAAGAAATTCCTTAAGTCGAGTTAATGAAAGCTTAAGTCGACTTAATAAGAACCACCTATTAGGTCAACTTAAGCCTGCTTAGGTTGACGTAACCCTTCTTTAGGTCGACCTAAGCCCAATGTGGACGTTTAAGTCCACTTTGTTAAATCGACCTAAAGGCAGTTAGGTCAACTTAACAAAGTGGACTTAGTCCATGTCCATGGACAGCACTTTGTTAAGTCGACTTAATAAGGTTGATTTTAAGTTGACTTAACAAAGTCGACCTAACTTTTTGTAGTGTAGACATAGCCCCTGAGCATTGGAAGTTTGTAGAGGGTGTGGGAGATACAGCATTTGAAATTTAGTGCACTGATTACCCAAAGAAACGAAGTGAGTTTGGGGGTGGGTTTAAAAGCAACATAGATTTTCTTTCTCCTACAACATTGCTAATAATTAAATCACATATCCTTATCATAAAATAAAAAGCAAAGAAAAATAACTTCATGTAGTTGTTTGAAAATTCTGCATGTTCTTAATATATAACATCCTTTCGTGTTAGAAGTAAGATGCTCCTATTATGCAGAGCAACCTTCACTCAAAATGTTAAATGATGGCAGATGCTAACATGCAAGCTGAATCATTTAAAAACTGATAAGTAAGCAAAGGGAGAAATCTTATGATTCTATATTCTGTGTACTGCATTTTTAAATTCCTACCCCAAAAAACCCACCTTAGTTAACTCTGAGCTAAAGCTGCTCTAAAGCATTTCTTGTGAATGCAATCACAAAAATTCAAGGAAACCACCAACTAAGGCAACATTAACATCTACATCAATCTTCAATCACATCCCTTGCCACTTATATACCCTTATGGCCAAACATCCTTCCTTCCACAACACTTTTCTTTATGTCCAGTATAAAAGTCCCCTCGATACATGCATCCAGTTCACCTAAATCACACTAAAATGCACAGCCTTAAAGATAATATCCACAAGGGGCTGTCTTATAAACATGTTTCTTACTTCCAATATCTATTATTACTATTCACAGACTGGAGACTCAGTACTTTTTGGTGTGTAGGGTGAATACTGCATGTCAATTCAGAATGGAGGATCTCACAAATTGAAAGAAAAAACTGCACTATGTCCTCTCTCCTGTTATTTCATTTATTTATTTATTTTTGTTATTGTTTTCATGAATCTGAAATAAGTACTGCAAATGAAAGGAACGTGCTATGTTTTCTATACACAAATAGCATAATGAGTGCCTCTCTTGTTTTAATGAATTATTAAAACACTAATTTTAAAACACTATTTATTATTAGTATTATTAGTATTTTAAAACACTATTTATTAAAACAGTCACTATTTCATGCTGCAGCTCATACACATTTTAGTCTCCACACCAAATAGAAATCTAATATGACTAACAATAGCCCCTGGAACTTTTATCTTTGTGAAGTAGCTATCATGGGATGCACATTCCTGCCCGCCTAGCTTATGATCTATGTAACTTTTCTGTTCACTTTTGCAATGTAACTGTATGGTTTGATGCCAGTTATGCCATGCTAGGTTCCCTTTTGAATGCTGTACCATATTGTTATGGTATCATGTTTCCTGCAGTGTCATGAATGTGTACAGATGTGAAGCATGTTATATGGCTCAGACCATCAGGGCTATCTCTCAGCATAGAGGCTGGAGAAGTACATGACAAAGACAATGCAAATTGTCCTTCCTGGCTCAGGTGGAACAAAGGAAATCACCTCAGTTCAGGAAGAGGAGGGGCTGAGGGGGGGATTGAAAACAAATAGACACTTTGAATGGTTAGGGGCTTTTTGCCAGAGAAACTCCATCTTGAAACATCCTCTAACTTCAAACAAGATCTGGGCCCTGCCTAGTATTAGGCAGAGACTGGCTGTAAAAACAGCTGTCAGCTGAACATCTTCTGAGTAATCTTGGACCATGAGGTTAGGTTAAGTAGTGATGTAGGTTTAGAATGCGTTTTATATCTTTTATTTGCTCCTGGTAACTCCTGACTCCTTTATTAAGTGATTGTGCATTGATTTGTTATATACTCACTTAAAATCAGGTTCTAATCAATAAACTAGTATTTATTTTATCTTAAGCTGTGTGGACTTTAGAGAAATAGTTTTCAAACTTTTTTGCTTGGGACCCAGTTGAAAAAAACCATTTATGCCCGCCACCCAACAATTACATCTTTGAGCAATGCATTCCAGTCTTTTGGCGATGGAAGCAGGGGGTGCCACGACCCAGTGTCTGAGGGTCTGTGACCCAGTACTGGGTCCCTACCCTTAGTTTGAAAACCACTGCTTTAGAGTGTGTGAATGAGCAGAGCTAGGTATTCTCATTTCTTTGTCAAATGAGCAAACCAGAGTCCATGAGCCTAACAGTGATTGAGGGAAGGGTCCCAATCCCTGTAGGATGGTACTTTCTGGTGTGGCATCTGGGGGCTGAGGGTGCTTGCTGAGGGACTGTCCCCTAAGTGGCTGGAAATCACATGCCCACTGTCTGGGACTGATTACACGCAGGAAGTTGGTGTGAACTGACTCAGGAGTGGTCACCTGGCATAGTGGGGTAAATTGGGGTTCAGGAGTGGAGATCGGGGGACAGCAGCACACCAGACCAAATTCTGGGAGGGGAACGTTACAGCAGCATGAGGGTTTATACCCTCTCTAGGTTGCAGCAATTATAGGATGACATGGTCACATAAGGAGAAGTTCTGACATTCTGTCCAATATGAGCTGTAGTGTAGTATAGTTGAAAG